>APFE030960266.1:140568-156525 GCA_000404065.3 Pinus taeda
AAATGAACAATTATTGGATGATACAAATGAAAATACCTCCTTTCTATATATAGGAGTCTAAGGGGTCATAATATAATCAAAGCCGACATAACAATAATAATGTAATGGCATAATAATAACAATAGTGGGCTTCTATGGGGCACAATAGTAACAATATGGGCACTACATGGGTACATCAATATAATAAGTGGGTTGTACTAATAACAATAAGGGGTTACACTAGTATTATAGGGGCCTACATGCCCCTCTCCTTCAAAAAGTGTTGTCCTCAACACTTGGGTAGTTCTTGATGCTTCTTTATAAAATTATTTTCCTCCCATGTAGAATGTTCAGCGGGTAAGTTCTTCCACTTGATGAGATACTCTGAAATTGATCGATTTGGTAGCTATCGGGTTCTTGTTTCTGTGACTACTTCAAGTTCTCTGGCAATATTGTTTGAATTGGGATCTTCTGTAACTTTTGAATAAGTGGCCATACTTCTTCATCCTTCTTCCATTCATCCCTTGCTTCATTTATCCAATCTAGTTGGATAATAGAAATGGCACAAAATAGTGCTTCCATATCCTCATCCTTGAAGAGTCTTTCCATTTGGTAAGGTCGCCATTTTTTAAGTGCATGTAGTATTGCCAACATTTCCTTCTCATAAATAGCTTGCTTGAGATGTAGCAGTAAAAATACCCAATCACCTACATCAAAACATTTTTCACTACGATGTTGATCTACCTGTTGTTTCATTTGAGTTTGCACTGAACTGGCATTATCCTTTAAAAGTTGGAGAACTTGTTGTTGATGCTCAATGTGATCTTTCACTGCTTGAACCTTTTTCTTCTTAATATGTCCTTCTATCTCTAGAGTTTGAGGAGTGGTAATTTCTTCCAATCCTTTACAAAATATGGTCAGATTCATTTCTTGATGCTCAATGTGATCTTTCACTTCTTGAACATTTTTATTCTTGATATTTCCTTCTAACTTGATAGTTTGAGGAGTGGTAATTTCGACCAATGAATTACAAGATATGGTTGGATTCATTTCTTCTTTCTTGATGTGATATTTCAGTTCTTGCACCTTTTTCTTCTTGATATGTCCTTCTATTTGAGAGTTTGAGGAGTGGTAATTCTTTCCAATGCTTTACAAGGTATGGTGTGATTCATTTCTTCTTTCTCTGGGGTGGGGTCTTCGCATATATCCTGTTATTTTGACGTTTCTTGATCCTTTTCTTCCTCCTCTTCATATTCTATGTAAAATAATTTCTTCTCAGCACACTTATGACCTTTAGTGCATTTGCTATCACAATTGTAACAAAGCCCTTTTTCTATTTTTTCTTGCAATTGTTGTGGTGTAACCCTTTTAGGTTGTGGAAGGCTACGAGAAACAACACTTCCATCTTTATAGTTGTGCGGAGTATGCTTCCTGGTTTCCATAATTTTTCTTTCCAGTATGTCACAAAACCCTTTTACTCTTTCCAATTGTTGTGGTGTTGCTCTAAAGAAGGTGTTGCTCTTTGTATCCTCATAATGTGCTATCATTTCCTCCGTGAAAATTGACCATGTAACAAGTTGTTTTACGAGAACAAGCCCTTTATACCATAAAAATTGATCCGGTTCTAAATATGAAGATGCAATACATACCTTTTGTAACAGTGGTACACCATGTAGATAAAAATATTGCTCCATCTGAAGTATCCAATTTACTGTATCCTTGCCATCAAACTTCCTCATATCGCCTTTTTCTTGATTTTAGGAGCTCGATCTTGAAACAACTGTAACTCTGTACTTTCAGATTTTTAAGTTATGAACTTGTGACCTGTAGTATCCCTCTGTGTCCTCATTCCAATACCACCAGTCTGATCCAAATTGGATTCTCCAAGGAAGCGTTATGTGAAATCTCCCACAATGACCTGATTATAGATTAGTTGAGTAGAGCGAACTTGTATGACATGCCACGGGTCACTGTTTCGACCTTTGGCTTTGAAAAATATATACAAGAAACTACAGTTCGTCCTCTTTCTACACCTTCTTACTAAATTTCAATCCAATGCTCAGAGAAAAAGTTATGATGATTTTCCTCAAGTCACCTGTTTGGAATGTAATTCAGGAGTCTAGAAAAATACCAACTTCCTCAGATCATATCTGCACAAATATAGCGCACAACACTCTGAAATTCAGACCCGAGATTTATCACGATGTCTTCTCAAATGGGTTTTTTTTCAACTTCTGAAACGTCTCAAAAAATACGTTATAGCGAAAATGCCACGATGACCTGTTTGGAGTAGCAAAACCCTAGAATCCAAAGCTCTGATACCAAATGTTATGAAACCAGCTCAAGAAAAGATAGATCAACGTCTTAAAATTCAGCCTCTTTGAGGGGGAAACCTCCTTTACATTACATAAATGAACAATTCTTGGATGATACAAATGAAAAGACCTCCTTTTTATATATAGGAGTCTAAGGGGTCATGACATAATCAGAGCCGACATAACAATAATAATGTAATGGCATAATAATAACAATAGTGGGCTTCTATGGGGCGCAATAGTAACAATATGGGCACTACATGGGTACATCAATATAATAATTGGGTTGTACTAATAACAATAAGGGGTTACACTAGTAGTATAGGGGCCTAACATCTGCGCACTCAGCTGCAAAGCCTTTACCTACGCTACAACCCAAGACTTAGACTTCTTGCTCTAAAACTATGATTTTATTACATCATCCATCATTATCTATCTCCTTAAAACTACTTAGAGCTTAGCTCTTTTTATACAATCCCATGGTTCGTGGACCATGGGTAGTTCTCTTATAGCCGACTTTACTTCTACAAAACTATGGGCAAACTACCCTTTATGACACATAACACCTTTGTGCTCCACTCCCACGAATTGCGAAGTCTTTACAATAATATTACAAAAATTTAGTTAAACATGGGGTTTTAGCCCCAAAATTTCCCCTGGGGGATCCTGCTCCCAACAGAATCAGTCCCCGGTAGAATCAGGGTTGTGATGTGATATATCGCATATCGCATATCGCACCTAGTACCCGCTGATATATATCTATATGATACATGGATTATCCATCAATAGAAAAATGCAATGAGTTCCGATTGCGATACACTGCCTAGACGAGATATGTTTATGTGTTGCAGTTTATACTCTCGTCGGGTCCGCGATATCACTATCACAACATTCTGCCATGTTAACAATACCTCAACCAGCCAAACCTCACTGATTGCAATTTGCGATATGGAACACAGATTATGGCCCACGACACCGCCAAATTCTAGCTCAGTGGTTGGCTTTTGGAGCGAATTTGTATGATTATGTCAGTTTTGGAAAAATTTGTGGAACAAATAGTGGGGGAACTAGGAGAAGGCATAGATTCTTTAGTTCTTATCCAAATTGTATGCAAAAAGAGGCTAGATAGCCATTTTTTAGTATTCTGAATTCATTGAGATAGGTTTCAGAGGCATTTGAGCATTGTAAAAACACTTTTGTTGTAATTTTGAGTGTAATAGAGAGGCCCAAGCATTGGAACCTGGACCAAGGAGACGTGGCCCAAGAGGGTTGGACTCCTTATCAAACATCTATGTTGTGTGTTGTGTTTTGATGTTCTTTGTTGTTATTTTTCTATTATTCAACATATGTTTTATGTTAAATTGTTTATAACATTTACATAAGAAACTCTCATGGGAATCAATTAATTAAGCAAACATAGTGCATCCTTAAGCACTTGATAAGCAAATGATAAGCATCTTGGGTTTTATCCTGAATAGGTAATTAGCATAGCATAACTAATCTGCTCCATTTCAGATCAATTTGGTATCAGAGCTATTGGTTTTTGCTTACTAGATTTTCTTTGTGAAAGAAGGATTTAATTGTTTGCAAGTTTATGTCATGCTTACAAGGTTAAAGCTCAAAAGAGATGAAGGAAATCTGGTTGGAAGCCCTAAAATTGGGTCAAGTGGAAGAAGAGCAAGGTTGCTAAAGTTTTCTACACTAGTACATTCTCAAGTTTTAGAAGTTGCAGTTGAGTCATTAGAGACCATGTCTCATGAAGGAGAACCTATCATGATAGAAGATGAGAAGATCTTCAGAAAGGCTTTATTTGATATGACAAAGATGGTGAAGGTCCTCTATGAAGAGAGGAATAACATGTTGCAAGGAGAAAGTTCCAAACCTCCCAAAGGAGAAGGATCTTCAGGAGGAGGTAATGGAAAAGGACGTAATGGGAATGGAGACAAGCCTCCACCCTCTCCACCATATTATTCATCTTCTACTTCACAAGCATCTTCACACTCTTCCACTAATACAACCCTTACTCATACTCATCATCATTCTACAAAAGGAACTGGTAAATCAAAATTTCTAAAGATTGATGTTAAATTCGAGTTACCTATGTACAATAGAGAAGTTAATGCAGAAAAGTTGGATAACTGGATTTGTCAGTTGGAGGTGTATCGTATAATTCAAAACCTTTAAGAGGATGATATCAAAATTCAGTTGGCTTCATTGCGAATGGAGGGTGTAGCACTTGTATGGTGGGAATCAAGGACTCAAGATGAGATCAAAAAACATGGTAAGATCTCTATTACTTGGTCTGATTTCATTACTGCTATAAAAAGATAATTCTACCCTTTAGCCCATATGCAAAAAGCTATCATGAATTGACAAAATTTTAGATAGTTAAAAGGTCAAAATGTGTAAGAGTATACTCAAAAGTTTAGGAGAAGAGGTCTTATGCAAGGAGTAGACTTACTGTCACAAGATACTTTGATGAAATATATAGGATGTTTGCATAGCTATCTTTGACACACCATTCTTATGTTTAATCCCACGAATCTTGATGAGGTCTGTGTTCAAGCTACACAACTCGAAGCAAGAGGAAACATTGTACAAGAAGAAGCCATTCCAGAGTAGTGGAAAAGGAAAGAATTTTAAAGGAAAGCAGAAGAAAAATGACTCTATTAAGAAATAAGGGGAAAAACCTATGTGCAAGAATTGTTCCAAAGAGGGCGATGATGAAACACATTGCTAGAAGCTTCATCTTGAATTACGAACAAAGAAATATAACAATAAATGCAAACATAAGACCAACATTGCTATACAACAGGACTTGGCTTCTGAATCAGGGGACGAATCAAAGATTACAACCACGGTCACTAAGGGAAAATCTGTGGCAAAAGCAAGAAAAGAGGAAGCCGTGGCAAGCACCAATGCATCAAATAACTCCAATAATGCTTCAAATGAGGAGAACATAATTGAGTTGTTCCATATCCGAGTTATTTCCAAACACACTAAGATTGATACGTTGTTTGACTGTGGATCCTAGGAAAACTTAATTTCTACAGATTTGGTCAAGAAATTGAATCTGGAAACTGTGCCTCATCATAAGTCGTATCCTTCGGGTCAGATAACCAAGGATGCCAATATTCAGGTCAGAAGGAAATGCATTTTCAGGTTTTCTATTACTGCCAATTTCATTGATGAAGTCGAATTAGACGTAGTGTTGCTAGATATTTATGGAATTGTGTTGGGAAGCACATATCTTTATGACAGGAAAGCCATTTTACATGTATTTGAGAACAAGTATCATTTTTCAAAGATGTAGTGGAGTATATTATGAGAGCCCATCATAGAGAGCTTAATTTGTCTTTGGCAAGTGTAGGGAAAATGAAGTGACTGGTCAATTCCAACAAGAATCTCGTGCTGCTTATGATCAAGCAAAAGAATGACATAGAGAATGAATCCTTTACAGGCTATGACGTGGAGCTGAAAGCCAAATTGGTTGATGTGGTCAATCAATATGGAGACATGTTTCAAGAACCAAAGAGATTTCCACCAAAAAAGAGAATTCAACATGAAATTAAGCTACAACCACACTGTCCACTCCCAAACATCGGTATGTGTCGATTGTCAATTTTGGAAAGTTTAGAAATTAATAAATAAGTCCAGGAATTGTTAGATAAAGGTGTAATTCATCCCTCTACTTTTCCATGTGATTCACCAATTATTTTGGTACCCAAGAAGGATGGAATCCGACGCATGTGTGTAGATTATCGAGCTTTGAACAAAATTACCATAAATAATCGATACCCATTGCCTATAATAGATGATTTGCTAGATCAGTTGAAGAATGCAAAATATTTCACTAAATTAGACATGAGAAGTGGATATGATCAAGTTAAAATAGCTAAGGAGGATATTTGGAAGAATTCTTTTAAAGCCAAACATGGATTGTTTGAGTGGTTGGTTATGCCTTTCAGTCTTTGGAACGCTCCAAATACATTCATGAGAGTTATGAATGATGTGTGAAGATCCTTTGTTGATGAGTTTGTAATTGTCTATTTAGATGATATTTTGATATTGAACAAATCATGTGAAGAACATGTCAAGCATGTGAGGAAAGTGTTGGATGTCTTGAGGAAATAACCGTTATTTTTGAAGATGTCTAAATGTGAATTCGAAAAAACTTCCTTAGCGTATTTGGGCCACATAGTTGGAGGAGGTGAGCTAAATATTGACCCCTCTAAAGTTTTTGTCATTGTGAATTGGCCAATACCCAAATTAGTCATATAAGTAAGGAGTTTCATGGGAGCAACACAGTATTGGAGGAATTTCATTACCAATATATCTTCCGTAGTAGCCCCACTACATGCTTTGACTAGTGTGAAGGTTGCCTTCCATTAGGGAGGAAAACAACAAAAAGCATTCGATGCTTTAAAACAAAAGACAATTTCAACCCCAGTTTCAGCATTGCCGTATTTGAAATGACCATTTGAAATACAAATAGATGCAGGTGACTTTGCCATGGGTGTAGTTATTTTACAACATGGTAAGCCCATTTTATTTCATTATGAGATTTTTAATGGTGCTGTTATTAACTATCCTACATATGATAAAGAGATTTATGCATTGGTGCAAAGTGTGAAGAAATGGCAGCATTACTTGACGGGAAAAGAAACCATTATTCACACCGGTCATCAACCTTTGCAATATCTGCAATCTCAAACAAAATTGCAGCAATCAAGGCACTTTCATTGGATGGGATTCTTACAATAATTCCACTTGGTAATTGGGTACAAGAAATGTATTTATAACAGAATCGCTGATATGATTTCTAGGCCGGTTGTTAATATAGGCATTTTACTCAAGAATAATTTTGTTTTTCCTGAAATTTATTTTCAAGAATACGCACATGATGTTGACATTCAAGAGGTATATTCAAACTTGAGTCAAGATCACCAAGTTGAGGAATTAGACTACCATATAAATGATAATATATTGTATCATTTGGGAAAGCTTTGTGTTCCATAGGGAGAGAGAGTAAATGTCATAAGGGAAGCACACACTTCTCTTATTGATGGACATTTTGGTGTAATTAAAATAATGGAAAACCTTTAGAGGTATTTGTACTGGCCTTGTATGCTTGAAAGTGTGTCACGTTTTATCACAAGTTGTTCATTGTGTGCGGTCAGTAAGCCTAGTAATAGGAAACTAGGATTGTACACCACTTCCAGTGCCTTCACATCCATGGGAGAGTGTTTCTATGGATTTTGTAGGAGGTCTTCCTTTATCAATAAAAGGTCATGATTATTTGTACATAGTTGTGGATAGGCTCAACAATATGTGCATGTTATGCCTTGTAAAAAATAAATTACAATTGAACAAAAATCTCAAATTTTCTTTCAAAATGTATGGGTTTATTTTGGATTACCTACTTCTATTGTAAGTGATTGTGGTTCCCGATTTGTTGGGAATTTTTGGTCAAGTTTATGGAACTTGATGGACACCAAGTTGAAGAAAAGTACTGCCTTCCATCCACAAACAAATGGTCAAACTGAAGTGGTTAACAAGACAATTATTCATTTGCTAAGGATATTGCAACAAATATTCTAAGTTGTGGGATGAATAGTTGCATTATATTCAACATTCTTACAACCGAGAAAAACACTCTTCTACTCTAACTTCACCTTTTGAGGCATGTCTCGGTTATTTGCCTAAATCGACTTTGGATTTCATCTTTGAGAAATATGTAGCTGTAGATGGACATAGCGACACAGACAGAGAAAAGAAATTCATTGAGCAAATTCAATTGATTCACCAAACAGTTCGAGAACAATTAAAAAAGAGTCAAGGAAAGTATAAGGCAAGGCATGATAAGCATCATGTGGATCATCAGTTTCAAGTAGGTGATGAAGTTTGGCTCTACATTAGCAAGGAAAGGCTTCAAGGTTAACGTAAAAAGCTTAAATCAATTCATTATGGTCCATTTCAAATTATGGAAAAGATTGGTAATAATGCTTTCAAGCTTGATCCGTCTTCATATATGAAAATTTATTCCATTGTTAATGTTGAAAATTTGAGATTGTATGAGCCTTCTTTGGTTGAAGATCAAGTAGCAAGTGTGTAGATTCCATCAATTGAAGATTTTTCTCCAGAATTTCTTAATGATCTTCACGAAGACACCATACTTGACAGAAGAACAAGGTCATCAAAGAGGGGAAATTTTTATTATCTTCGAATGGGTCTCAAAGGCACAAATCCATCAAACGCCAAATGGATTGAAGAGGGGAAGGTAAGGGAATAATACCCTCATCTGTTCAATAACCAATTAAAATCTCTTAGGGTCCAAAAGGCTTCCAGTGGGGAGGAGTGATCATGTGCTCAAGCTTATGCTAAAAAAATCAAAGTGTCAAAATATTATTAAACTAAGTTTCAGATCAAAGATCTCGTCATTCTGAATCCAATGGTGTGAACAAAACTTAAAGTTGAGCTCGTATCCAAAAGTTAGAGAAAGTCAAAGTTCAAGTTTGACTTGTCTACATGGCAAGATTGGATGATGTGTAAAAAGGTCCTAGTGAATGAGGAGGCGCCAAGTGGTAGGCTGACATTGGCCCTCACATATCGCATATCATAAGTCATAGGTGGATCAGGTTAAGAATTGATCCCTAGGCAATGCCGATTGCGATTTTCGATATCATATATTGCAATCGCAGGAAAGGAGGAGTTATAGAATTGGCCCCTGGCACAATCAGGGTTGCGATGTGATATATCGCATATTGCATATCAAACTGTAATATTCCTAATCCAGAATATTCCTCAATCCCAACAAAAACTCCAACCAAATATGTGCAGATGATATAATAACCCAGAAGTGATAAAATAACAGTGGAACAACATATAATAATGTAAACCGGGCATAAAAGCAGATACACAAGAAATGAAGGGAGAAATGCTAAGCCATTTTATTATACTAAGCAATAAATGAGTACAAGAGGTGATTAGACAGATGGCACCTCGACTTGCACAAGACAAGTAAATAAATACTCTCAAAATGACAAGAATGACCTCTCTGCTTGGATGTTGCTGCTGCTAGAAAACAAATGATGATTTGGCGCTGCTCCCCTCCTCGAAAAAAGTTGAAACTCTGGATTCGGTCTCTACTCAAGAAACACAGAAAAACCCAGAAATATTTTCTGAAATTGTGACCCTCGAAAATAACTCCCTTGGGGTTCTGCGCAGTTCCTCAAAGACGCTGATGAAATTGCTGCTGAAATGCTGATAAAATTACTGCTAAAATGCAGATGAAACTACTGCAGGAATGGCAATGGAAATACCTTGCTCGAGCAGGAACTCGAAGTCCCCTGGGGCTAAGGGTGAGATCTCTGAATGGAGACACTCAATGCACTAAACAATGTTGTAGACTAGCTAAACAACCAGCGTGCTCTAAGTCGAAATGACTATCACAAATGCTCATAACTAGAATGATCAAAATGAGGGGGCTCCTCTCTCCTTTATAGCCTTTGCCTCTCTCAATCCCAAGGCTCACCTCCTCTTGTGTGATTCCTCTCTTGCCATGTGTTTCTTCCCTCCTGTGCAGTCCCTCCATGTGTCTACGTGGGCTCCATTTCTGCTTCCCCCTTTGGCCCCCTTGGCTCCCCTCTAAGTCACAATGTTATGCTACTAGGAAGTGACTTTTTATTCTAAAAGTGAGTTATATCCACTGTCCTCAGTTTTGCTTTATTTACAAATAACTATAGAAGGAAAAAATTGAACAAAATCTAATATTCCAATTAGCCATGGCTAATTAGGAATATTACAGTCTCCCTCGAAAAAATGTTGCTTGTCCTCAAGTAACTAAAGTGATGGATGCTATAAGATCTGCTCACTCTCCCAAGTGGCATCCTTATCTGGAAAATTCTTCCACCTCACCAAGAATTCCCGGACCATTTTTCTCCACAGCTGCCTCTCCCTGGTACCTATGATAGCCTCCGGCTGCAATACCAAATGCCCCTCATCATCCATGGGTGGTAGCTCATCCATCACTGTCATCTGCTGCCCCAATGCCTTCTTCAGGCATGATACATGAAAAAAGTTATGAATCTTGCTGCCTTGGGGCAGCTCCAACTCATATGCAACCTATCCAAACCTACGTATCACCCTGTATGGCCCATAAAAGTGGGGCTTAAGCTTTTCAACCCCCTTCTTCTTTAGTGACGACTGTCGGTATGGCTGTAACCGTAGGTATACCATGTCCCCTACCTCGAACTATCTCGCCACCCGGCCCCTGTCGGCATACAGCTTCTACTGGTTCTGTGCTTTAGCCATGTTATCCTTGAGAGCTTGGAGAATATCCTGACTCTCTTAGATCCATATCTTAGCTCTAGGAGCCTTGCTATCACCAAACATCATGTCAACAAAAGATAAAGGAGGATACCCATATAAGGCATAGAATGGTGACATACCAATGGACATGTGATGTCAAGTATTGTAGCAGTACTCCCCCAGATGCAGCCATTTCAGCCATGCTCGCTGCTGCCCACTGACATAATTACGTAAGTAGCCCTCCAGCAACTCGTTAACTATCTCTGTCTTCCCATCCGTCTATGGTACTTGGTGTCAACTCCATCCCCACGAACCGAAAAAGCTCCTACCAAAACCCACCCATGAAACGGTTGTCCCTATCATTGATGATGGTCTTAGGAAGATCGTGTAGCCTAAAGGTCTCTTTGAAGAATAGCTCGGCCACCTGTGCTTCTGTATAATGTGCAGATATGGAAAAAAAATGTGCATACTTTGTTAGTTGTTCAACGACTACAAAGATACAATCCTTGCCCTGTACCATGGGCAACCCTGTGAAGAAGTCCATTGAAATACTCTCCCATTTCCCCTCCGGAATGGGAAGAGGCCGCAATAAACCCACGAGATGGCTTGTCTCTCCCTTGTTCCTCTGGCAAACATCGCACTCCTGGATGTGCTGGAGTACGTCCTCCTTGATGCCCTTCCATGAGAACCTCTCTCAAATGGCCTTGTAGGTTTTGGTAAACCCTTGATGTCCTACCAAAGGTGAATCATGTGATGCCTGGAGTATCTTCTTCTTGAGCTAAGACCCCTCAGTCAAGAAGATCCAGTCCCTGTAATAGATGATCTCATCGACCACCTTGTACCTGTCATCTGCCACCTACCCATCTAGAACCTCACATGAAAACCTGTCCTTGGAGTACTCTACTAAGAGTCGAGCCCTCTAATCTATATCCAAGCTCATAAGAGACAACGTGGCTGGTCTACGTGAAAGGGAATCTGCTACCACGTTGTTCTTACCCTTGACATACTCAATGTCAAAGTCATATGCTTGGATCTTACTGATCCACTTCTACTGCCTTTCTTATAGCTGCTTCTGCTCCAAAAAGAACTTGAGGCTATTTTGATCATTCCTCACCCTGTATTTGATGCACATCCTCAATTTACCATCCTTCTTCTTCACTAACACCACAGAAGAAGCAAAATGACTCGTGCTTGGTCGAATGTGCCCAAGAGCCAGCAACTCCTGGATATCCCGCTCAATCTCATCTCGATAGGCCTTGGGGTGCCTATAGGGGGTGGTGATCACTGCCTATATGCCCTGCTCAAGCTTGATAGTGTGCTCAAACCCCCGGTCTGGTGGCTTTCCTGGCAGAATCTCCCCAAACACTATGGCATACTAGTCAAGGATGGACTGTATCTCTGGATGTACTGCCCGCCCTGTAGTCCCTGCCTTTGATGCATGCAGCTCTACTGCCCACTCTATGTCTCCATTTTAGAAGACAGCCTCCATCCGATGAGCCGAAACAGTCTGAGGCGGATATGTGTGTTGTCCCCGTATCTTCTCATGCCTCCCTATCTTCTCATCATCCCGCTCCATCTCCAAGGTCTTCCAATCTGTCGTGGCCTTCCCTAGAGTGATAAGCCACTGAACACCCAGTATCATGTTGGTGTCCATAATATCGACGATGAAAAAGTGGTCAGTTAATGTGTAGGTGCCCATTGTCACTGAAAGCTCTGGTTTGATCTCTTGGGACCAAGACTGAAAACCCATCGAAGCTCTCTGTATGTATACCTCTAAGTTCAACCATCTGTGCATCGATGAATTTGTGGGTGGCCCCATTGTCAACCAAAACTGATACACGCTGGCCATGTACTGTCCCTCATATGCGTAGTGTCATATACTTGGGAACTCCTCGCAATGCTATAAGGGCCCCTCCGGTGGATGCAAAGGATGCACCACCTGCTACTGGTGGTGGAGGTGGCAAAGGTCCCTGTATGGCATGGCTATCTCCTACCTCCACATCCTTCTCGTCATCTTCTTCTCCACTTCTCTTGGAGAAGACCTCAATAAAATGTGCTTTGCCAACAACACATTTATGTCCTAGTGCCCATGGCGCCTAACAGGTGAAGCACAACCACTTCTTCTTCAGCTCCCTCCTGGCATCGTCGTCAAGCTGTACTCGTCCTGGATTCCCCTTTGGAGGAGGAATCCTCACATCCTTCCCCTTAGACTGAAAAGTCTGTCTCTGGGGGTAAGGTGTCCGGGTCCTGGGTAAGACATCCTGTAAGTCTCGAGTCCTGCTGATAGCGTCCTGGAGTGTGGCTGGTTTAGTGGATTGGGCTAAACCCCGAAGTGGCTCTACTAACCCCTCAACATACATATAGATCCTCCGCATCGTGGATAGGTCTGGCACCATCATGGAGACCCTTAAGAAATATACAATGTAGGTCTCTGGGCTGCTGGTCTATTTGAGCCTCGTCAGCGCAACGAAATGTTGCTCTGGATCCCTTCAATCAAATCGCTCCATCAGTCTTGTGGTAAAATCGACATATGTCATCATTGTGGAGTGCCCCAATGTAACAATCCCATGAAACCACCAATCCTATGCCTCGCTATCCAAATGAAATGTTGCCACCTTGATGGCCTCTGCCTCTGACATTTGGTTAAGATGGAAATAAATGTCCAACTTCTCCACCCAAGACTTTACCGAACTGTTTGATGAACCATAAAATGTAGGCAAGTGGAATCTACTCATTGAATGGTGGGTGTCAACATCATGGTATTGCCGGTACCCTTTGTGATGGTCGCGGGGTCTACTATCCCACTGGAGCTGAACAAAATATCTGAATGAGAGGGCTTCCCTAAACTCCTGCCCATAGGCCTGGTACTCTGCAAAATAATCGCCCATATGTCCGGGCTCTGCCTCCTGTTGGGTTGCGGCCCCCATGTCTGCTCCTAAGAAGCTGGGCATGGTAGAGCGTGTAGGGGCATGTGAGGCCCCTTGCTGCATAGTATCACGCTGCTCTGGAAAGTGATGGGATGCACCTGATCCCTCACCGATCTGAAAAACTTGTGGGCTCTCTCACTGTCTGGCCTCTACTACCGTGAATCTCTGCCCCGTCACCTTGATTTGCCTCGACAGATCCTGCATTGATTTGAGGAGGATATCCGCAAATCACTTCCGATCATCATCTGCCATCGGATCCTCCTGCTCTATGTCCACCACAGGCTACTCCTGTTCTGCGTCCACCACCGGAACACAGTCTCCCTCTCTGTAGGTATTCTCCAACCTATGCTCAGTGTCTCTGTACCTCTGACCTCTGTAACAGATATAGGGTTTTTCCCCCGGTGTCATAGATTGCTAGCTCCACAGGCTGAGCCAGATCTATGCTTTGATACCACTGTAATATTCCTAACCCAGAATATTCCTCAAATCTCAGTAAAAACTCCAACCAAATATGTGCAGATGATATAATAACCTAGAAGTGATAAAATAATAAAGGAACAATATATAATAATGTAAACTGGGAATATAAGCAGATACACAAGAAATGTAGCGAGAAATGCTAAGCCATTTTATTATACTGAGCAATAAATGAGTACAAGAGGTGATTAGACAGATGGCACCTCGACTTGCATAAGGAAAGTGAAGAAATACTCTCAGAATAACAAGAATGGCCTCTCTGCGTGGATGCTGGTGCTAGAAAACAAATGATGATTTGGGGCTACTCCCCTCCTCAGAAAAAGTTGAAACTCTGGATTCAGGCTCTACTCAAGAAACCCAGAAAAACCCAAAAATATTTTCTGAAATGGTTGACCCCCGAAAATCACCCCCTTGGGGTTCTACACAGTTCCTTAAAGACGCTGATGAAACTGCTGCTGAAATGCTGATGAAATTGTTGCTAAAATGTACCACTGGAATGCCAATGGAAATACCTTGCCCGAGCAGGCACTCGAAGTCCCTTGGGGCTAAGGGTGAGATCTCCGAACGGAGACACTCAATGCACTAAACAGTGCTGCAGATTAGCTAAATAGCCAGCATGCTCTAAGTAGAGATGACTATCACAAATGATGATAACTAGAATGATCAAAATGAGGGGGTCCCTCTCTCCTTTATAGCCTTTGCCTCTCTCAATCCCAAGGCTCACGTCCTCCTATGTGATTCCTCTCTTGCCACATGTTTCTTCCCTCCTGCACAGTCCCTCCATGTGTTTGTGTGGGCTCCATTTCTGCTTCCCCCTTTGGCCCCCCTTGGCTCCCCTCTAAGTCACAACATTGTGCTACTAGGAAGTGACTTTTTATTATAAAAGTGAGTTATGTACCCTGTCCTCACTTTTTTTTAATTTACAAATAACTATAGAAGGCAAAAATTGAACAAAATCTAATATTCCAATTAGCCATAGCTAATTAGGAATATTACACAAACCCAGTACCCACCAATATATATATGGTACATGTATTATCTATCGATAGCAAAATGCGACGAGTTCTGATTGTGATAGATTGCCCAAACATGATATGTTTATGTGTTGTAGTTTATACTCCAGTTAGGTCCACGATATCACTATCGCCACATTCTGCCGTGTTAACAAGATGTTCAGTCCGCCAAACGTCACAAATTGCAATTTGCGATTCGGCCAATAGGTTATGGCCCACGATGCAGCCAAATCCTTGCTTAGTTAAAGAATTTGGGAGCAAATTTGTAAGATTGTGTCGGTTTTGGAGCAATTTGTGGAACAAATAGTGGGAGAACTAGAAGAAGTCTTAACTTCTTCAGTTCTTATCCAAATTGGATGCAAAAAGAGGCTAGATAGCTACTTTTGAGTATTTTGAACTCATTGATATAGGTTTTAGAGGCATTTGAGCATCGTAAACACACTTTTGTTGTAATTTTGAGCATAATAGAGAGGTTAAAGCATTGAAAGATGGACGAAGGAGACGTAGCCCATGAGGGGTGAACTCCTCATCAAATATTTATGTTGTGTGTTGTATTTTTATGTTCTTTGTTGTTATTTCGCTGTTGTTCAACATATGTTTTATGTTAAATTGTTTATAGCATTTACATACAAAGCTCTCATGGGAATCATTTAATTAAGCAAACATAGCGAATCCTTAAGCACTTGATACGCAAATGATAACCACATTGGGTTTTATTTTGAATGGGGAATTAGCACAACATAACTAATCTGCTCCATTTTAGATCAGCGTAACATCTCATCTTGCCAATCAATTTCATGTCCTCCAAATCTTGAGCCCATATGATTCTGACCTCTATCATATGTTGTTTAGCAGTGATGTTTTATAATTCTTTTAATCAAAAGTACAAAAATATGTATATTTATTTTCGTTTTTGTTACAAAATTAAATTATATA
>APFE030960266.1:178317-218726 GCA_000404065.3 Pinus taeda
GGAGAAACAAACTCTGATACGGGAGTAGGAGCAACTTCAGATTCGGGTTCAGATACGTCAGGTTCTTCACCTATATCACTAGTAGACGCAATGCTACCAGTAACCTCTGAAATTACTACTGGTTGAGAATCAAAATTCTCTACCAAAGAAGATTCTCCTTCTTCAGGTGACCCACTTCTACCGCTACTGGGAGATACGAGAACTCTCAAGCCTTCAATGTAGCTTGGTATTTCTTCAGGAGGTTGATCTCGAAGTCTACGATAAGTCCTCAGTAAATCAGCCACATTAACAAACTCATGGGATTCACCCTGAAGTCTACGGGAATGTCTCGGTAATTCAGCCACAGTTAAAAACTTTTAACTACTTCACACGCAAACAAAGTAAAATCTCGATGAAAATCACCTAAAGTCTCTAAAGAACCAAACAAATTTGAAGCACACGCCTAAAGAATCTAAGAGATCAAACACACAAACAATAACTCTCCGGACCGAAAACACTAGTTGGTGATGAAATCCAACGTCGCAGAGTTCGATACAGAAATAATAGTTGGAACAGTTACCCCGACAACCTGCTTAATGAATAGACTGGACCAAGTTCCTCCACTTAACCATCTCAAGTGAAGAGAACCCCCCAAAAAATCCAAGTGAGTCTAGCCGACGTCTGCTCCAGGTATAGTGGGATCTTCCCGCCACCGTTACCTTAGGAAGAATCCTAGAGAATATGGACACTAAGTTTACCAACAGAAACAAATACACCTGGGGGAACAGTCTACGATCCGATACGCACGCAAGGGCAGAGTAGCAAGCTCAATCCCCTTGAAGGCTCTTCAATGAAGTTCTAGTCAAGAAAGCGTTGGAAGATGCAAATACTTTAAAAAACAAATCTTTCTTTAATGATCAAATCAAGAGAAGAGTATTCGTTTCAATGCACTCGAAAACGAGACAGCTAATTATTTCCACAAGAATTTCTCTTTTCATTCGAAAAATCAAATGCTACTAAGAACAAGCTTTTTCAAAAGAGACCTTTCATTTTTTGTTAAAAAACATTTAAAACTATAACTAAAGCAAATCTTTGAGAAAACTATTGAATAAAGCAAACTTAAGATCTACAAACTAACAAAACCCTATTTGAAGTAGAAAGCTTACAAAATATCTTTTCGAGGATGTTTTACTTGGTCACAAGCAAACCAAGGACTAATTTCATCAGAATCACAAATAAGTCAAGAACAACCAACTTTGTATTCCTTCTTAAAATGAAAATCCAAACTTTCAATCACAAGCTTATCGAAGTTTTGTAAAGAGAAAACTCAAAGCGGATTTCTCAACAAGGGGAGATTTCAAAAATGGTGAGACTCTCAAGAATACTGGTAGACACTAAGGTGATCTGAAGTCCCTACAGCCTCTAAGCTCAGAGCCACTACACAACCAAATCGAAAAACAAGCCCAACAAGCAAAACTTCTAGGAATTTCACCTAAAACCCTAATGCTAATGAAATTAAACCAAGGAAAGATTTCAACCAGTCACATGCAGGTATGGGCAGAGGAAAACTACTAGAAAAACAAAAACAAACTAACTGAAAGAGAAAAAGTCAAAATTTTCAAAAATTTAGCAGGGTACGCAGGTGCAGAGCTCACCCAGGTGAGGGTACGCTCTGTGCACGAAAACAAACTGCGTACAGGTACGCACTGTGATATAAGCACAGACTGCGGACTTCAACTAAAGTAATGAAAAAGAAAAAACAAAGCTAAATCAACTAAGTCTACCCAAAGCCACACACAACAAGCCAAAAACAGAAACAAAAAGGCAAGTTTCTCAAGTCAAAGAAAAACGAGGAAAACAATCAAGTCCCTAGCGGAGTCGCCATTTTGTCACGTGGAATTAGTTGTTCTTGCGGACAAGACAAACCTTCCTAGAATTTAATGAAGACCTAATGACAAACAAACCAACCAGACACTATCTTTCTCTCAATGCGCTTTATAAATAATGGTAAACAAATGTGTTTAAGGGCCTACCTCATGTCCAACGCAAGTTTGGAGATGCCTTCGCTCCTTTGATCCAAGTAGGTTCCTTCGTCGCAAACCTGCAAGCACAAACAAGGCAAACAATTAAATAGCACCTGAATATCCAATATTATAAAACATATTTAACATGAAAGTCAAGGATTCCATGAAACAAATAACATAAGATACTTGTTGAGAAAAATGAGCTTGAATGTATTAATTTAAAAAGAAGAGAACCTTACAACCTTTGCCTTGACGCTGTACAAGCTCCCTCCAGGGTCCAACAAGAAGTCTCCTCTACTTTGACAAGCTTCACTCACTCCCTAATGGGGCCAAAAAGGTATGTGATCTCTCCTCTTAAGCTCAAATAGGAAGTCTTGATTTCACTAGCATTTACCCTCAAAAGTTCAGCTTCTAACCTCCCTGGCCACTGACCCAATGCCTCAATTTATAGTGAAATGGAGATTAGTTACTAGCTCCTCCTTCAAAGGGATAGAGTCCTCCTTCAAAGGGATAGCTCCTCTCAACAAGGGATTAGTTCCTCCTATGATGGGATGCATGAACCACGTGGAGCGAACAATCCACGTAACAAATCCTTCTAGAAAACTCTAGAATCAACCCAGATGAGTTTTTTAAGATAAAAATTGCGCCTTTTGACTTTTACAGGGGTACGCACCCTCCCCTTTACATACAGAGTGTATAAGTACGCAAATACCTTGAACAAAAGGTGCGGGCCCGCAGACAAAGCTAAGAGAAAGTGCGGAACCAGAGTTATATTGCTTTTTTGATGTCTTTTTCTCTTTTCTCAAGCTTGTTTTGAAGAGCTGAGGTTTAAGACTTGCTTAGGAAGCTGGTATAGGTGATGATAGGCCTACACCGACTGCAAATAATCAAGGTGACGATATTTTTGTGTAACAGGTTGTAAGGGTAATTTTTATAAATCCTAGCATGGGGGGAGATGTTCTTCTTAATGTAACAAGCTATACCTCCAATGCCTCTACGGGAGGATCTCTTGTTCCAGGTAGACCTTAGTGCAAAGCCATTGATGTTAGGGACGTTAGATTCTTCATGTTCCCAAGTTTCAACAAGAAATATAATGTCAACATCATTCGAGATCCAACTTAGCTTGGGGCCTTTGTTCCATGGAAAGCCCTGACAATTCCAAGAAAGAATCCAAAGCATGTTGAATTGCTATTTATTACTATCTTTTTGGTTTCTATCTCGAATAATGAATTTTCTATTTCTGATTATTGCCCATTTTCCTTCTTTCCTAGCTTCTTTTACCTTTTGAACCTCCTTTCTTAATTCTGCTTGATCTTCTGGAATGAGATCTTCATTTATAAATATTCTCGTTCCTTTTAGACTTGAGGTTTTACTAAGTATGTCATACTTATGCTCAGTAGAGCTCATCTTTGTTCGGATCAACCTTCCTTTATTCTCAGTTAGTTTCCCCAACCTTGTTGCTTATGTGAGACATGTTGTTTCAATTTGTAATCTATTATGTAATTCTTTCTGGGCTATGGCTAAAGTATCCTCGTTTACCTCCTCTTTCAAATCGAAGATTGTAAGGTTCAAGGCCCTTTTGTTAAGCTCATGGTCTAATTCTATCAATTTTTCCATTTTATCTTTAAGTGGTTTGATATCTAATTTACCTGCCACATTATTTAGGGTGTGGCACTATTAACTTTTTCTTGTAGTTCGTCAATCATGTCCTTCATTTTAAGACTCTCTAAAGTATCAACATCTCCTTGCAGGGATGTTTGGTTCGTATCTTGGTTTTTTTTCTATAACCCACTACCTAGTCTCTATTGCCTCCATTTTATTCCCCAATAGTTCTATTTTATTTTCTATCTGTTTTTGGATCTTGTCTTCAAGAGATGCAAATTTATTTTGCAGCGTGGCTTCTAACTCTGTTTGTAGCTTGACTTCTTTTTCTTCTCTTTATTTCTCTAAAGAATCTATATACTCATAAAGACTCTGTAGAGTAACTGTGCTAGGTCTACCTTTAGTAATATTTTGTAGCTGTGGTGAATTATTCATACTTGAAAATATATGAGCATATATGTATTAGAAAAATATAGGGAATGTGTGCACCTGATATGAAATATTTTGTTTTATTTGTTTGTTTATTTTTATTTTATTGGATAGAAATTTGAATTATAGTATATTTGAATAAGATTTTAGTTAAATTTATTAATTTATTATTTTATAAAATTTGAAATATTTTTATAAAATTAATGTAAAATTAAATATTAATTGAATATTTTTAAAAATAAAAATAAATTATTTTTTATCTTTCTAAATTGATTCATTTACCAGAATTGATAATTTTACATTGTTTTTAAATTTAGTTGAAAATAATTATTTAAAAACAAAAATAATAATTACCATTGCGTTTTGAAAATTATTAAATCCTAATAAACATATTTTACTTTAGTACATGCCAAATTAATTTTACATCTTGCTTTTATTTAGCTAGCGAGACTCGAGAATGAAGAGTGCCTTCTGTAAATTTCCACTTGAACTATTAGATGGTATTGGATGGCAATCAAGTCTCATATATGAATGTGACTTTCTAGTAAAATAAATTAATTTATAGTTAGTGCCTTATATGCATCTTCATTAATCTTTTTAAACCCATGATAGTTTAGTTTCTTTAACTTCACTTTACTTAGTTTTTAATGTGCTCTTATGATGTGATTAAAGAAAATTTTATTAAATGGTTAAAGGAAGTGTTGGTTTATGTAACTTGTGCAAATACTTCTACATTGACCTTGTATTTAGGTGTGCGGAAGTCACGCACATTTTCTTTAGAATACTTGCTCTAGGTTGAGCAAGTTGCTTTGTAAATTACAAAAGCACATATTAGTATGCTCGTTTATTGAGGTAAAATAAATTTAGGAAATGTAAAATAATTTACTTTAATGATTTAATTGTAATATGATTCTTTGATCTCAAGTGAGACAAAATCTAATCTCAATCGTGAATCATGTAGCAACCCTTTTCATTTCACCCCATATATGTAAATATAATTGTGTATGCACTAGTGTGGGATCGACTGTAGGCCAACACTTGAATTTGAACACATGAAAAGTAACGTGAAATTAATTGGTGGATAACTAGAGGAGGGTACATACAGATCCAAAGCCCAAGGGTGAGGGCGTATTGTGTGTTGTGGGTAGGCCACAACCAACCATATTAAATTCCTTAACGCTGTGGTTGACCACTCAACCACCTACGTTAATAGAAATGGAAGAAAAGGGATTGGGTGTATGGGTAGAGGATTGTGCCCAACCCCATCATCCTCATGGATTAAGGCAAGGAGAGTCGTTGTCTTGAGGAGAGAAGAAGGGATTCAATGAGAAAGGTGATAAAGGGAGACTGGGGGAGCAAAGAACATCGAGTTGAATGTAAGGACTACTAGAGTGAAAGCAAGGAGGAACAATGTTGGAGTTGTGAATGGGACCAGAGCTTGGTGATTTGGGATGATATTCCCTATTATATTGATGTGTTTTTTAGGCCACTAGATTCTTTATCTAAGTCTATGTGGTTAATGGGAATCTTAGTGGATGATCGAAACTATGGTGTTTGTTCTATAATTGTTAACCAATTAGACAGGGAAATATAAGTCATTGCGATAATTACTAGGGAATTGTTATCCACCTGGACATTAGACTACAGACCCCTCTGGTGCTTTCTATGAAAGGACAACTAATAAACCAACTGAAAAGTGGATTAAATTCTTGGACTGAGTAATAACCCATCTAGACCATGGGTGAAGCCCTATGATTGAACTCTGAGAAGTAAGTGAGTCATTGTGATTCGTAGTGCTAGCAACAATATATGGCTTGAGAAATAAACCTTAGAAGCACATAATGGGTGCTTTGACCTAGAAACAAAATAAACAAAGCATGAAAGCCATGCTTACAAATAATTTTCTTTTTACAATATTTTTTCTTTTCCTTTTTTTTTGACAAGTACATTACATCATGACTCAAGTACAAAGTTGAAGACTGAAACTAATTACATTTCCCAACACTCCCCCTTAATGAGGGAGGTGTTCATAATTTTTCAACAAGTACAAGGTTGACCTCAATTTAAAAAGTTCCAAGAAAAGTACAACAACATACACAATGCCAGGGATAACCTAACTGCCAAGGTATCTTCCCAACAGGGACGAAGATGTCATCCAGACATCTTCCAATATAGGTACCATCAGGCTACAACCCTGGTATCAATATAGATACCATCTAGGCTTCCATTCCCTAACACCAACCCTTACAGGGATCATAAATAAACCAAAGCTCCACAAGACCAAGATACCCTTCCTCACTGGGATTTAGACATCAAACAACTAAGATCTCAATACTGACCAGGTCAAGATGTCCTCCCAAGTACCGTCATACAAGAAATGTTATGGTACTTCATTTGTCCCTCTTAACCAAATCAGAGATATCCACCAATCTGTACATTATTTATACTTCTCAGGGAGAGTTCAACACACCAATTACTTCATCATATTGTAGCCACAAGGCCCTAATTACTTCCAATATAATGATTCTTATCAATGATATTCTAGCACAATATTCAAGGTCCTCAATCATTATGATATTGTTTAGTTCAGCATAATATCCAAATGATTCTTGATGGAAGCTTCCTTTTCTAGCTTCTTCAACAACACCAAACACAACTTCAACACTTCTTAACATATCCAAGTCATTTTTACAACTTCATCAATCATGAATAACCATTTGTAATGATTTAACCATTCCCTGATCTTATTATTTATTTAAGGTATTCATTATAGTTGTCATAATATGTCCTCCCTTTTAATTGGGGAGATATATGTTTTCTTTATCCAAACTTCTTCTCGAAGAGGGGACAAATCCATCAACTACCCATCCACACAGGTTCTTTCTTTTGCATCATCATATCAGAGAATTTCAATCTATTGGAACATTGTTTCTTCTAACTTCGCATGGAAACAAGGTAATCTATCATCAAGGTTCTTACAACTCCCTTCTTCCATCATGCTCACCATCATTATCAAGTAATCATCAAATGTGATGTAGGTAAGCATCTTCAACATCTTGAAGATTATGTACCTGTGAATCTTCAACAACAAGTACAACCAAGCACACATATATATATACAAGAGCATGAAGTCATCTTTATCAATAAAGGGATATCATTTCATCATACTGAGAACATCTAGGGCTTATCAAAACTTCAAACAAGAGAATAAATCTTATATACAACATTTAATTCTTGTTAGGGTTTCTATTGTATGGAAGCACTTTTGCCTAGGGTTATACTTTTATGCCCTAGACATTTACAACAACCTATGCTAGGGTTTTGTCACAAACCCTAGATAACAACTTCAAAACTAAACCTTAGATATAAACAACTAAATAAAGTTAGGATTTCAATCATAGCAAAAGCATTTAGTGTTTCTAGAATCTTATATCAATCTCTATTAGGGTTTTGTAGTAAACCCTAGATATAATCATCAAAAATTTAATATTATATGCACAACAACCAAGTCAGGGTTTTAATCATGTGGAGGTATATACATGTAGAGTTTCATTACTAGGATCTTACATTAATTTTTACAAGGGTTTTTGTTATAAACCCTAATTCATTAAACCCTAAAGAGGTAGGGTTTTATCATATGTTCTAGATATTATCAACAAACCCTAAAAGACTAAGGATTTTATAGTGAACCCTAAAGGTTAGGGTTCTAACAAAGTGAATGAAAGATAGATAGTGTAGCAAGGGTTGATTTAATCTAAATATAAATCACCCTAACAAATAAGAATCTTTATGATTAAAAAACCTAGACATGAGAGAGTTACTAATATAGAGTAAATTTTCAAATTATCATACCTATTTATACGAAGAAGATTAGTTAAAAATCATGTGGTCTTAAACATACCTTGAGTTGTTCCATTCACAAACCTTGTAGGGTTTCCTCGGTGAAGGGCTCCTTTTGCAACAAAATTATTTCTTATTTTGGAGTCTCCCTCATAATCTAGCCATAATCCTTATTGCAAAAACTTTCCTTCCAAGAAAAACACAAGAGAAAGGATTATCAAAAAGAAAAAAATGAAACTTAGACAAATAAAGGAAATCAATAATGGAAAGGAAATAAAGAACATGATACTTATATTTGTGAAAAAATTGGGAAGCTCCCTCTTGATCCTTGCATCAATCTATACTTGTGAGGGATTCCTTCATGTAATCAAAACAACTCAAGAAATTAAAAAGAAAAACATATTAGATATATAAACCCTAAAAATCAAAAGAAATATTGGTTCTATAAGAACTAAAACAATAACCTATACTATAAGTAAAGGATATATGAGACTTAATAGAATAAGTCTTTGAATTTAGGATCCTCAGTCTTAGGCTTCTTTCGATGATTACCATCAGTAGCAACAGTAGCTTGATCCCTTTTTCTCTTCTTGTCCTTAGAATTATCTGGGCATTGATTCTCATAATGATCCATCTTGTGACAATTACAACATTATATTTTAGAGAGGTCAATCTTCCCATGATTTTTCTTTGGCCCCTTAAACTTCTTATTTCCTCCTTTCTTCTTGACATTAGTAGTTAGAATTTGTGGAATTTTTTTCGTTTTCTTGGTTACCTTCTACCAATCAAAGGCGATCTTTTTCTTATATACATGCAAACCACATTTCTTCGAAGGGTGGAGAATTCTTCCAACAACTAATTCTAGCTGCAAAGGAATTCCAAGGCGTTGGTAGTCTTACAAGGGAAAAAATCACAAGTTCCTTTTCGAGGACTATTTCATCAATTGCTTGTAGTTCATCTCTTATATGGGAAATTCCTACAAAAAAGCAAGACATTGTATCATATTTTGTCATTTTAACTGTACATAGTTCATTATTTAGACTTGCGACTTGCCCAATATTCTTGATTGTAAACAAATTGGAGAGAGCATCATACATTTTTATTGAAGAATCTAACGTGGATATGTAGGGAATAAAGTTATCTTTAACTACATCCACATTTAGGTTCATTTTTATCACCAAAAATTGATTAGGTAACCATAATTTACAAGATGGATCTAAGTACATCATGTAGGGCCAATTTTACCATAGCAAAATTGCTTTCACTGTGAGAAATTACTTAATAAACCACATTTATTAAGTAATTTATAATTAAACCCATGGAGAATAATTAAATAAATCACTATTTATTTAATTATCTTCTAGGAATAATTAATTAAACCATTGTTTAATTAATATTCCTTTTCACATTTGACCCAGTTATGCAAAATAAATAGATAAATCCTTAATTATCTTATTTTTCTCTAGGAATAATTAATTAATCACTAATTAGTTATTATTCCTTGTCAAATTTGACTGAATCCCTTAGGAATAATTAAACAAATAATTATTTGTTTATTATTCCTTAACCATATTTCTTGAGCTGATAAATAAATCATTTATTTATTTATTATTTCTAAATAAAAGTTTAAATACTTTTTCCCTCCTAACCAAATATAATAAAATATTCCAAGTTGTTACTCCAAGAATGAGGTTAATAATATTTTATTATTGCTCATTATTTGAGGATAACTCAATGTTTTTTTATAAATATAAGGGTTTTCCATTAATTATTCACTTTTGATTATTTTCATTGTTGCACCCACTGTTGTGACTCTAATTATTTTCATTGTCCACCACCACTTTTCTTCCATTTGAGTTCCCATTGAGCTCAAACATTTCATTCATAGGGTTTACACATTATAGAGGAAAGAGACTATATCAAACGCTGAAGACGTTGAAGATAGCCAAGAACCCATCCCATAGAGGGGGACTGGTAACATTATTTGTTCCATTCACATGCATTGTTTAATAAAATATATTATTTATATATCTGGTTTCCATTGGATTATTGGAGTTACTTGTGCTTATTCCATTTTTCCATTTAACTAGTTTTGTTGTATAGATCAAGGCTTTGGCAGGTTTTGTTTCTATCATCTGCTGCAGATCCACACTGTTTAACAACTATTTATATTGTTAGGGTTGTTTTTCATCCACAACCTAAATCAATTTCTTTTTGTACACCCTTGAGAAGAATACCACATAACATTCATGGCAATAATGTTAGTTTCTTTGTACTTCCCCTTTCCAGCATCATCTGAAGGTTCCTTGACTTTTCTTCCTAAAATATCCAATACCTTATTCTTTGCAAGGATGAGATCCATCCTTGTTTTCCATGCTCTATAGTTATAGGCCCCTTAAAGCTTGTTCTCAAACTTTTTTTTTTTTTCTAAAGCAAGAGTCGTACCTTCATTGTCATTAAATTAGAAAATAATTTACATAGATTACAACAATCCAAGTGGATCCTTGGACGAGGGAAAATCAACCACCCAACAAACAAGGGAAAAAAGTTAAGGGTATAAACCCTGGACCCTCCCAATCAAAACAAAAAGAACCCTCAAGTTCCCGCCAGTACCGAGGCCAGCCAACCAACTCATCACTAATCGAAAGGGGGACTAACACTCAAACCAAAGAAATACCTAAATCAAAACTAAAGTCAGTGTTGAAGCCTTTAATCCCCATCCTCAAAACACCCTGCCCGATCTAACGGTGGAGGAAGAAATCGCAGTGCCAAGGAGCACGACGGTTAACTGTGTTGACCCACTAACATGCATGATGAATCTTAGCCGTCGATCCTTCGTGCTTGAACCAATGGCCCAGGATCATATCGCATGGGCCTAAAGGACTGCAGGTTAGTGTGCAATGAGGGTGGTATTCGTACCCACCCCACTGCCACATGTAGCAACTTGAGTGGGATTGCTCCCAAAACTTCAAAACCACTTGCTGCTCAAAAGGCGCCTGATGACCAAAAAACCACTTAGCGGGCAGAATTACATCCCCTTGAAGAGAAGCAAGGAAATCCTGACCACCACGAAAGCTCAGAATCGCCATCATCAAAACATCCTGCCCGATCCAACGGTGGAGGAAGAAATCATAGTGCCAAGGAGCCCGACAGTTAACCGTGTGGACCCATTGACACGCACGATGGATCCTGACCGTAGATCTCCCAAGTTTGATCCTATGGCAGAGGAAGATATCGCATTGCCAAAAATCCCGCCTTCTAACCACATGGACGCACTGACATGCACGATGAATCCTAGTTGTCGATCCTTCGTGCTTGATTCGACGGTCCAGGATCATATCACACAGGCGTAAAGCACTGAAGGTTAGTGTGCAATGAGGGTGGTATTCATACCCAGCCCACCACCACGTGTAGCGACTTGAGTGGGATCGCTCCCAAAGCTTAAAAACCACTTTTTTCTCATAAGGCACCCGATGAACAGAAAACCAATTTGCAGGCGAAATTACATCCTCGTGAAGAGAAGAAAGGAAATCCCGACCAACACGAAAGCCTGGAATTCAGCTTCTCACTCCAACCCCTCTGCACCCATTGATGAACCCCTGTAAATTATAGTACCAACCCTTCGGCCAAAAACCCCGGTAGTAGGATCTGCCAAGCAACCAAATAAGGGTAAAAATGAGGAAAAAGCAGCGACTCATATCGAAACCAATCTATCTAGCCAAAGCCTCCATAGCTTTGTTGCGATACACCATCATATTTTCATTGGCTTGGCAGGCACACTGTTCCTTTAGTCTATTCTGAGACAACCCCTGCCAACCCATTGCAACTCTACTAATGGAACAATTCACTCCTTGGTTGGCCAATAAATCCAAAAGTTTGTTAGCCTTCCTTTGAACATGATTAAAACTTACCGTGTGTAGGCTCATGAGGTGGAGCTAGATCTGCTGAAAGACCTGGATCAACCTCCAATGTTTTGAAACCCTCTCTGGCCCTGTGCCCCAGCTGATTCTTTTGACTGAGTTAATTATTAGCTCAGATTCATCTTCGATAATAACATTTTTCCGATTATCCTTCACTAGGATTTCTAAGCATTACTCCATAGCCATTAGTTCTACCATGTTGTGAGTGGCTCTGCCTAAATGGCAATGGAAGATAGAAATAATAGTACCTGATTCATCCCTTAACACCCCTCCAAAGCCAGCAATACCCGGGTTGCCTTTAGAGGCCCCATCAATGTTATACTTCAGAAAGCCCTAAGGGGGAGGATGCCAAAAGTCCTGTTCAGTTTCCATTATCCTAACCTTTCTGTCCAAGCCTTGAGGAAAAAGCCCTTGCATGCCCAATTGTCTGAGAATTCTCATTTTAGCATCTGAGGGTGGATTCTTAGGGGGTTGTCTCACAATCGTACTAACCATCTCCCTAATTTGTCTTAAAGTCTTCTCAAAAAGACATTAGAAAGGTCTCTTTTCATTTTTAAAGATCCTATTGTTCCTTTCTTTCCAGACATTCTAAATAATGAAGCTAGGGGTGAGAGCCCAAGATGAGCATAGAATTTCAGAATCAGAAAAATTCCTCCTCCAGTTGTTTAGGGTATTGAAAATACTCCCTCTATCCCTGTCTGTCTTTTGGAAGATGGTGGCAAAAGAGTCCCACAATCTAGAGGTGAAGATGCAACTGTTGAGGAGGTGTTCCATAGTTTCCTCTTGGGCCCCACAAAGCTGGCATCTAGAAGGCCCCACGACTCCCCTTTTCCGAATGTTTTCCCAAGTTAGAATTCTCCTTTGGCAGACTAGCCACATGAAGAGTTTAATCTTCATCCAACCTTGATGCCTCGATAGATTCTTCCACATTCTATCCGGAGCAATAGAATCTAGCTCAAGGAGTATGCATTTTGCCTCCTTAAGATTGAAGGTGCCCTCTTTGTTGTTGCACCATCTTAACTGATCATGCCTCCTTAGTACTAGAATCTTCCTTTGTTCTAATATTTTCATAAGAGCTTCTCCTTTAGCTTTCAAGGGGTTGTCCTCCCTGAGGAGAATTTTCCTCCAGTTTCTCCATTTTCCTGCATTATTGGTTTGATCCCAAAAATCTTTAACCTTAGATAGTCCTATGATGTTTGTCTCTATCTTGAGGTACTTAAAATCCTCTTTTAACAGAATCGATTCCTGTTGCCATTTGTCTTCCCAAAACAGTGCCAGATCTCCCTCCCTGATTTCCCAGAAGCTATTCTTTTGAGCTAAGCCTCTATTCTCCCATACCTTATTCCAGATATATGATCCATTTATACTACTAGACGTCCTTATATGATCATTAATTTTCCAAGAACTAGCATATTTCGCTTTCCAAATACTAGCCCACTGAGCCTTTGGTTCTTTTACCCAATGCCACCAAAATTTAGTGCTAAGAGCCCTGCTCAGGACCTCTGGATCATCCAAACCAAGACCTCCATGATTTTTAGGTTTGCAAATCTTGTCCCAGGCTTCTAAGGCCCATTTCTTTTTACTCTCCCCCTTTCCCTAGAGGAAATCTCTTTGAATGGATCTGAATTGTTGTAAGACTCCTTTTGGTGCAGGGAGAGCTGAAAGCATGTAAACTGGGATAGATTGAAGAACAACCTTTGTAAGTACCAATCTACTAGCCAAATTTAAAGCTATGATGGTCCAATTTCTGATTTTATCCTACATCTTGTTAATCACCGACTCCTATATGCTCTTATGCAGAGGTTTAGCAGTTAGAGGAACACCCAAATATTTTGAAGGAAGGAAATCCCTTTGAAGGCCTAGAATTCTGGATATATTCCTTTGAATAGCAATATTGGTATTAAAGAAAAAAAATTTGGATTTGGAAAGATTAATATCCATACCTGAAGCCATGGCAAAGTTACTTAGAAGTTGTTTGTATGCTAGAGACTCTTTGACCGTAGGGATTCCTTACAACATGGTATCATCCACAAATTGTTGATGAGTTAAAGAGCGTCCATTCTCAGAAAGTTTTAGACCCTTGATTTTTTCGTCTATCTTTGCCTTCTTGATGGACCAGCCTAGACCTTCCATCATAAGAATGAAGAGAAAGGGAGAGAGTGGATCACCCTGCCGAAGCCCTCTTGAAGGAATAAAAGTCTCGAAAGGAGAACCATTTACCAAAATAGAAAAACTGGGAGAAGTAACCAGGGCCATGACCCATCTGACCCAGTTGTGATCAAACCCAAAAGCAATAAGAACCATCTAAATATAGGTCCAATTCAACTTGTCATAAGCTTTGGCTAGGTCTAGTTGCATGATCATTCCCTCCTTCCTTTTGCTAGTCAGTGAGTGCAGCACCTCCTGTGCTTGAATGATATTATTGAGAATTTATCTACCTTCCACATAGCCAGATTTTTCCCCAAACACAAGAGTGGGAAAAAGAGGTTTGAGTCTGTTGGCTATTACCTTGGATATTATCTTGTAAACCACATTACACAATGCTATGGGTCTAAAATTATCTGGAGTGAGGGAATTATCCTATTTAGGGATAAAAGAGATGAGAGAGGTGTTGAGTGCTTTCAGAATAGTTCTATTCCTCCTGGAATCTTCCACTACATTTAGAATGTCCTGTTTAACAATATTCTAGCAAAAGCTTTGAAGAAATCAACATTGAAACCATCGAGGCTTGGAGCTTTACCATTTTGCATTTCCTTGAGGACCTCACTGATATCCTCTTTAGTCACTGGCCTATTGAGGTTAAAGTTATCCTCTTTGGACACTAGTCTGGGTATATGTCTTGTTAAATCCTTGATGAAATGCTCTCTGTCCGAGATGGTTTCCTTGCTATCCCACGAAAGTGCTGGACAAGCACAGCTTCTATGTCTTCGTGGGATCTGAGAAGTTTCCCTTCCCCATCTTTGATCAAAGAGATTCTATTGTGGGCTCTGTTTGCCAAGGTGGATCTGTGGAAGAATCTGGTGTTTCACTCTCCTTCTTTTAGCCATTGCACTCTATATTTCTGTCTCCAGAATATTCCTTCTTATTTACAAAAGTTCTCCCATTCTTGCTGGAGTTTGTTAGCTTTCTCATTTCTAACTTTTTCAAAGCCAACTGAGATAAGGACCTGGTTTAGTCCCTGCAATTTGTTTTCCACAGATTTTTTTCCTTCGAAAATATTACCAAATTCTTTCTTGTTCCAATATTTTAGCCTACATTTGATATGTTTTAATCTTTTGTGAAGAAGGAACATACTTGTACCCTGAATGTGTAAATCTTCAGACCACAACCCTGAAATTTTGTTGATGAAATTTGGATGGGAAAGCCAGATATTTTCAAATCTGAAAGGTCTATTCCAGGGGGTTCCTATGCCTTTGACCTCCAATTGGACCGACTAATGATTTGATCCTCCAAACTGGAGAATACTCGCTGCCATTATCTTATTCTTGAGCATAAGGTCCTCTGAGATGATGAATCTGTCTAACTTCAATGCTATAAGAGACTCTCCTCCTCTTTTATTGTTCCAAGTAAAGAGACCATTACTGGAAACAATGTCAACTAGCTTCATAGAATCCATAAAAGTTTGAAAGGCTAAGGAGTCTTTATTTAGGGATCTGGTACCCCCTTTTTTGTTCAAAAGTGATTTGATCATGTTGAAATCACCCCCCAAAATCCAGGGTATATCTCCAAATCTTGCTCTGAGATCAACCAGAGAATCTATAAATCTGAGTTTATCATCCATTTTTGAGGGACATAAACATTTGTGACCAGATAGATCTCCCTATCTCCCACATGCTGAATAACCACTGATAAATAATTTCTACAAGCCTCAACATCTATTATCCCAATCTTTTGGGGGTTCTAAAGAGTAAGAATCCACCTACTGCATTTTCTACCTTGACTTCTAAAAACTCAAAATGATTGAGCCATTTACTGTATAATTCTTTAATTTTCTGAATGGAACATTTAGTTTCGTGGATAAAAATCATATCTGTAGCTGCTTGCTTCATTCTATTACTAATTAATCTTTGCTTCCTTTTACTACCAAGACCCCTTATATTCCAGGAAGTGAACTTCATCATTAAGTATTTGTGAAGGAGTAACTGGTTAGGTCTTTCATCTTACCTGAATTTATCATTAGCTTTCCACATTCCATCAACAACTCATTCTGCTTTTTTCTGCCTCTTTTCTTACCTGGGCCTCTAGGTGTTAATCCTAGTATGTTTTTCAAAGTTTTCACCCCTTCGTTGCCTTGTTTTGCAGTATTATGTTGCCTGACCATCCCTGTATTCTTGGTTTTCCATAAGTACAACTGTTGTACTCTAGTGAACTCCTCTTCAGGTAACAAGTCTACCCCTCCCATAGTTCGTTGTTTCAAGAACCCTTCCAAGTCTAGGTTTTCTCTCTCAAGAATCTCCTGTAACTTATGGTCCTCCATTTCCATCTTTCTCTGGGTTATGTCCTGGTCCATATCTAGTTCTGCATCACTCATCATAGCCTCTTTATGTTTATTATCATCCTTTGTGTGGTCCTTGTCTCCCTCTTCCTCCTTCTCCTCTAGACTTACCTCCGTGCTCTGATATGCTTCTTTTATCTCTTCTTCTTCTTCGAGCACTTGGTACATGTTCAAACTGACCTGAGGCCCTTCTGCTTTATGTTGTTTAAGTCCCTTTTTACCCCCTTTTCCTTTATGGTTCACTTTATGAAAGCTTTCAGTATCTTTCATGGTGGTAGCTTTGCTCTTATTCTCTATTTTATTGAGAGGGAAATCCATGAAAAGGTGTCCATGCTCATGGCATCTGCAACATCTAAAAGGAATATGTTCATAATCCACTGTTTGAACCCATTCTTCATCATAAACCTCCAAAATAACCTCATCTGGTAGGGCTCCTGATAGATCCATTTCCACACAAATTCATGCAACAAAAGTGTATTTTCCCCTTCTGGTGGCTTCATATGCTTTGACAAAACGTCCTAATTTATTTCCTATGGTTGTTAACGACTCTGTTTGCCAATAATCAAGAGGAAGGGAGTAAAGGCTTACCCAAACTAGAACCGAGGTAAATGTCTCTCGCTTCGGGACAAAGTTCATCCTCCACGGCCTCATGTAGAGGCCAGCAACCACGAAGAAGTAGGGCCCCCCTTCAAACACTCTGTCGTTATCCTCAATATTTGTAAAGACCACAGTGAAGAATCCCTTTGACCCAAGATGTAGGTCAATGCTTCCTTTTTGTTTCCAATGATATTTAATCCATGTCTGTAATGCTTTTTCAATACTCCCATGAATTTCCAGATCATATCATATGTCTGCATGTGGTCCCTATGTTCTTGTAGAGCAGGATCGTTCAGAACTACTCTGGGTTTGACTTTGGTTTTGGGTTTACATGGACCCTTCCGTGCCTTGGTTTTTACCCCCTGTTCCTTGTCATCTTCCTCCTTGTCTTTTGTGCTATTATTCTCCTTTGATGTATTTCCCTCCTGCTCTTCTTCCATGCTTTCTTTCCCTACTTCAACAGTACCTTTGAACTCTTCTATTGGCATCTTACCTCGGCTGGCTAGAACCTGCTTGTAGGAGGGAGTGGAGCTCCCTCCTTTGTGCCCTTCCATGGAGTTCAACGTCTGCTAATGCCTGTAAACCCTCACACCAGAGCCAGCACCCACACTCCAATTCTCAACCGAAATATATGTCAATTTGGAAAACCCTGTTTGTTCTCAAACTTCATTAATGAGGCCATAGATATATTTTTTAATGTCACCCTTACTTGCTATAGGTATTATCCTTCAAACTAGCACCAAAACTTCCTTCCTCCTAGCAAATTGAGTTCTTCATTGGATCTTCAATAAGTAATACTTCACTTCACCTTCTTGAAAAACGTTTCTTGAATCCTTTCTTTAGATGATGAGAGTTATTGATCTTAAAGTTTCCTTTTTCCTTCTTCATCACCTTAGGTCTGATACCCTGTTGGAAAATCAGAAAGGAATAAAGATTTCCTTATCTTGATAATTACTTGTGATTTCTTTAGTTATATTATTATCTTATTTTATGTATTATTTTATATATTTATCATCAAGAAAATATCAAAACAAATGCATGAAGATCAAAATAATAAGTGACATAGTAGTTAGGCTCTTAGCCAGGGCTAAAACCCCTCTTCTAAGGGAAAACCCAAAAATTCTCCTCTCATCATTTAGAACCAAATCAGATGAGACAACCAAGACCTTTTGACCAAGACAAATACCTACTCCAATCCACTAAGTCATCCTCCCAAGAAGATTAGCTAAACTCCAAAAGTCAACTCAGGTCAAACTCCTTCAATCTTGCATGAAACTCAAATTTTGGCCGTACTGCTACAGAATTTTGGCCCTACTACAAACCTACAACTTCAACCCTCCTTCTTGCAACCTAGAAACTCTCACATGTGGTAGAAAAGACATATTTTTGGATTCTTTTTGCTAGACAAATATTTCCTTCTTCTTCGCTATGGATTCTTCTCCTTCTCTATGCTCTTCACACCTTATTTTTCACCTCTAATTTCAGATCAAACTTCTTGGATGGATAAATTCTCAAATGGGTTGAGTTAGCACTTCTATTTATAGTCCTTTTTTGTTGTCAAATTCCCTTTATGAGACCGAATTCTCTTCTCTTGAGGCCGACTTGGTGGAGTGATAAAAGACACTTTTTACATAAAAAAATAATTGTCTTCTTCGATAAAATGAGACAAAGAATGGTCTATTACATAATGACAAGGACAATGACCTAAGACATAAACCCTATAAGTACACAATGGGTGCTTTGATCTAGAAACAAAATAAAAAAATCATGAAACCCATGCTTATAAATAATTTTATTTTTACAATTTTTTTTCTTTTTCTTTTAATGAGTACATTACGTCATGAATCAAATATAATTCTGGTGATCGAAACTAGTTAAATTACTCAACACGCCCTCTTAAATATGGAGGTACTCATAATTTTTCAACTAGTACAAGGTTAACCTTAATTTGAAATGTTCCAAAAAGAGTTCAACACCATATGCAATGCGAGGGATAACCTAACTGCCAAGTTATCCTCCCAACAAGGACTAAGATGTCATCCAAGAATCTGCCACTATAGGTACCATCAAGCTACAACCCTAGTATCAATATAAATGCCATCTATTCCTCCATTACCTATCATCAAACCCTAGAGGGATCTAGGTGTCATCACTAAACCATAGCTCTACAAGACCAAGATACCCTGTCTCACCAAGATGTGGACATCAAACAACTAATATCTCAATAGTGACCACGCTAAGATGCCCTCCCAAGTAACATCATATGAGTAGTTTTATGGCACTTCATCTCTCCCTCTTAACCAAATTAGATATATCCACCAACCCTTACATTCTTAAACTTCTTAGGGAGAGATCAACACAACAACTACTTCATCATACTATAGCCACACAACGATTATTACTTCCAATATATTGATTCTTATGAAAAATATGTTAGCACAATATTCAGAGTCAACCATTTTGATGTTTTTTAGTTGACCATAATATCCGAATGAGTCTTCATGGAATATTCCTTTTCCAATTTTTTTAGTAGCACCAAACACAACTTTAGTTCTTGTTAACATATCCAAGTCTTGTTTACAACTTCATCAATCATGAATAACCATTTGTAGTGCTTTAGCCATTCTTCGATCTTATTATTTCTTTGATATCTTCCTTATAGTTTTCACAATATGTCCTCCATTTTAATTTGAGAGATATACATTTTATTTATCCAAACTTCTTCTGTACTAGGGGATAAATCCATCAACAACTCAACCACACAGGTTCTTTGTTTTTGCATCATCATATTGGATAATTTCAATCTACCAGAACATTATTTCTTCTAACTACACATGGAAAAAAGTAATCTATTATCAATATTCTTACAACTCTCTCTTTTCATAATTCTCACCATCATTATCCATTCATCATCAAGTATGAGGTAAGTAAGCATCTTCAACATCTTGAAGACTATGTACCTATAAATCTTCAATAACAAGTACAACCAAGCACAAATATATATGTACAAGAGAATGAAGTCATCTTTATCAATCAAGGTATATTATTTCATCATAATGAGAACATATAGGGATTATCAAAACCTCAAATGAGAGAATAAATATTATATACAACATTTAAACATTGTTAGGGTTTCTATTTTATGGAAGCATTTATACCTAGGGTTATACTTTTATGCCCTAGACATTTACAACAACCTAGGTTTTGTTAAAAACCCTAGATACTAACGTCAAAACTAAACCTTATATATCAACAACTAAATCAATTTAGGGTTTTCAATCATAGAAAAATCATTTTACATCTAGGGTTTCAAGAATCTTATATCAATCTCTACTAGGTTTTGTCATAAACCCTAGATATAGTCATCAAAACTTTAATATTAGATACATACCAAACAAGTTAGGGTTTCTACCATATGGAGGTATATACACCTAGGGTTTCATACCTAATATCTTACACTAATTTTTACAAGGGTTTTTTTCATAAACCCGAATTCATCAAAACCTAAATACGTAGGGTTTTATCATACATTCTAGATATTATCAACAAATCCTAAAATGCTAGATTTTTTTATAGTGAACCCTAAAGGTTAGGCTTTTATAGAAGTGAAAAAATATAGATAGTGCAGTAAGGGTTGATTTAATCTAAAGATCAATCACCCTAACAAATAATAATATTTATGATTCAAAACCTTAGACATGAAAGAGTTAGTAATATAAAGCAAAATTTCAAAATGATCGCACCTTTTTTATGTGAATAATACTAACTACGAATCATGTGGTCTTAAACATAACTTGATTGGTCCTTTTACATACCTTAGGGTTTCCTTATTGAAGGAAACTTTATGCAACAAAGCTTCTTCTTCTTTTGGAGACTCCCTCTGAATCTAGCCATAATCCTTATTACAAAAACTTTCCTTCTAAGGAAAAGACAAGAGAAAAGATTATCAATAAGAAAAAAATGAAACATAGACAAATAGATGAAATAAATAATGAAAAGGAAATAAATAATAGGATACTTATCTTTTGTGAAAAAGTGGAGAATCTCCCTCTTGATTTTTGTATCAATCTAATGTTTTGAGGGATTCCTTCAACTCATCATAACAACTCAAGGAATTTTGTAAAAAAAACACATTAGATCTATAAACCCTAAAAGTCATAAGAAATATTGATTCTATAATAATTAAAACAATAACCTATACTATAAGTAAAGGATATATGAGACTTAATGGAATAAGTCTTTGACTTCAGGATCCTCAGTTTTAGACTTCTTTGGAGGATTATGATGAGTAGCAACAATAGCTTGGTTCCTTTCTCTCTTCTTCTTCTTATGATTATCATGGCATTGATTCTTATAATGACCCATCTTGTGACAATGGTAGCATTCTATTTTACAGAGGTCAATCTTCCCATGATTTTTCTTTGGACCCTTAAACTTATTATTTCCTCCTTTCTTATTGACATGAGCAGAGTCGACATTTGTGGCATTTTCTTCATTTTATTTTTTACCTTCTAACAAGGAAAGAAGAGATTCTTATTGTATACATGCAAACCACATTTCTTAGAAGGATGGATAATTCTTTGAACTACTAATTGCATCTCTAAAGGAATTCTAAAACTTTCATAGTCCTAGAAGGGTAGCATTCACAAGTTCCTTTTCATGGCTATGTTATTCAACCAAATCACAAAAGAGAAGAAATATAGATCAATGACTCAAAAATTAGCCTCTTCAAGGGGGAAACCTTCATTACATCACATAATGAAAAATTCTTGGATGATATAAATGTAAAACCTCCTTGGTATATATACGAGTCTAAGGGGTCACAATATAATCAGAGCCTACATAACAATAGTGGGCTTCTATGGGGCACAAAAATAACAATATGGGGGACACATGGGCACAATAATAGTAATATGTGGCTACAGTAACATTAAAAATAAGGGCACTACGCCAGTATTATAGGGACCTAACATGCACCTCTCCTTCAAAATATTGGTGTCCAAAATGCTTGAGTAGTTCCAGATGCTTCTATATAAAATTCTCATCCTCCCATGTGGAATATTCAATGAGAAAGTTATTCCACTTAATAAGATGGTCTGAAATTAGTCAATTTTGTAGTTGTCGGGTTCTTGTTTTCTTGACTACTTTAGGCTCAAATATGATTTTTCCTTCTTCGTCAAGTTCTGGTAATATTGTTTGAATTGGGAGCTTATCACCGATAACCTTCTTTAAGCATACAATATGGAAAATTGGGTGTACTCAGGCAGATGCATCCAACTCCAATTTGTATGCTATAGTACTAATAGTACCTTGTAAGGACCATAGTACTTGGGTGATAATTAATTATCCTTCTTAACTTGATTGAGAGACATTTGTTTATATGGTTGTAGCCATAAAATACCCATTCACCTACATCAAAACTTATTTCACCGCGATGTTGATTTTCCTGTTGTTTCATTTGATTATGCATTAGAGTGAGGTTATCCTTTAAGAGTTATAGAACTCATTCTTGATGCTCAATGTGATCTACTACTTTAACCTTAGAATTTTCTCTTAAAGAAGATATGATGGAAAATGGATGATATACATAAAGTTCCATAAATGGGGTCATTTTTGTTGTAGTATGGAAGGAAATTTTATACCACCATTCAACCAGAGGTAACTACTTGAACTATTGTGCTTTTTTATTAGTTACAAAGCAACGAACATATCCTTCCAGAAATTTGATCACTATCTCAGTTTTCTCGTTAGATTGAGGATGGTAAAATGCGTTATGAGCTAACTGAGTACTAAGACAAGAAATAATTATTTCCAAACAATTCCATTGAAATTGGGATCTATGTCACTTACAATAATCTTTGGGTTTCCATGTAACTTTTGAATTGTTTCCATAAATGCAGTAGAAAACTATATTGGCCTTAAAAGGATTGAGATTAATGCACAAAATTGTCCATCATTTGGTAAGTATATCAATTACCACCATTATGACACTTTATCCTTCAAACTTGGGCAAACCTATGATAAAATCCATTGAGACCTCTCCTAATGCTAACTTGGAATGGCTAAACATTTTAATAGACCCGGGATCTTAATTGTCTCAACTTTATTTTGTTGGAAAACCAAATATTTTTCCATAAGATTCTGAATATCATATTTAAGGCCATCCCTAAAAAATTCCTTCTTGACCTGGTGGTAAGTATTTAAAAATCTTAAGTGCCCTCCTAAGGGAGAGGTATGCAATTCCAAAATAATATTTTGTTTGAGTTGGGAATTCCTACAAAGATATAAGTAATATTTGTATCATAATGAATCATTTTTCCAAATAAATGTATCCAATGTATCGGGATCTTGCTGCAACTTTTGAATGAGTGTCCACACATCTTCATCATTCTTCCATTCTTCCCTTTCTTCAGTTATCCAATTAGGTTGGATAATAGAAATGGCATAAAGGAATGCTTCCACATCCTCATCCTTTCTTGAGAGTGCATCTATAACAACATTTTGCTTCCCTTTTTTGAAAATCATTTCAAATTCATAACCCAACATATTTTTGACCTATTTTTGTTGCTCTTCTAAAGATAATCTTTGTTCCAAAAAGTATTTAACACTATCATGATTTTTTTTTACCTTGAAGTGTCTTCCCATTAGGTAAGGTCACCATTTATTTAGTGCATGTAGTATTGCCAACATTTCCTTCTCATAAATAGGTTTTTGTAAATAATTTCCCTTGATTGGATGATTTTCAAAAGCAATAGGTCTTACTTCTTGCATTTAAACAACACAAATTCCATTTCTTGAGGCATTACATTCCACAATAAAGGTTTTTGTGAAGCCTGGTGTAGCTAAGACTAGTGCTTGGCACATTGCCTCTTTAAGATGTTCAAATTCCTTAGTTTCTTTTGGAGTCCAAGAAAATGCATCTTTCTTCAGTAATGTTGTTAGAGGTGTTTTTATTCTCCTATAATCCTTAAAAAACTTGCGATAATAACCTGTCAACCCAAGAAATCCTCGAAGATATTTTAGGGTTGTGGGGATTTTCCATTTCTTAATGGCTTTAATTTGTTAGGGCCTACCCTAACACCCTCATGAGATATAATATGACACAAATATTCCACCTCTTGTAATCCAAAGAAACATTTGAAGATTTTTGCATATAATTGTTTCTCCTCCAATAGTTTGAGCACCCTTTCAACATGTTGAACATGATCCTTCCAAGTCATGTTGTATATTAGTATATTATCAAAAAATACTAACACGGGTTTTTTAAGGAAGGGTTTGAAAATGGGATTCATCAAAGATTGAAATGGGGAAGGTGCATTAGTAAGGCCAAAATGCATGACCAAAAATTCATAATGACCTTCACAAGTTTTGAATGTTGTTTTCATAATGTCTTCAATCTTCATTAGAATTTGCTCATATCCTAAATTCTGATGCGGTTTGGTGAAGTAAATTGCTCCATGTAATTCATCCAACAATTCATCAATGACATGAATGAGAAATTTATATTTAATAGTGAGATTGTTGAGCTACCTATAATTTGGACACACACGTCATGATCCATCCTTGTTTTGAACCAATACTCTTTGAGTAGAAAAACAAGTTTGACTAGGTTGAATTATACGACCTCTTGCATTTTTTCAACCATACATTCAATTTCACTCTTTTGGGCATAGGGATATCTATAAGGCCTAATGTTTGGAGGAACACTTCCTAGAAGCAAATGAATAGTAGGATAATCATGAATAGGTGGGAGGCCTTTGAGTGTCTTAAATACCTTGGAATGATTGTCCAAGAATTTTTGGAGATCTGGAGAAAAAGATGATTTTGATGTCTAAACCTCTAGTGATCATAATTATGAAATTACGCTTCATTGTTATTTCTTCAGAAGATTTGTCATGAAATTAGAGATGGTTATATTACCTAGTTTCCTTATGATACCCCTTAATTCAACCTCCTTTCATTCACAAAAAAAATTCAAGAAAAGTTCTTGAAAATTAAAAGATATCATCCCCAAATATTGTAACCATTGAACTCCTAGTACAACATCAGTACCACCCATTAGAATGGAAATCATTGGAATATTCAATATATATTCCCCCATGGTTAGCTTGATATTATGGAACTTTCCAAAGAAATTTATGGTTCCTCCATTTGCAACCATCACTTAACACTAGTGCTGGATATAGAAAGGAATTTAATTCCTTGGTTATATTACAATGAATAACATTATGGGTACTACCTGAATCAATCAACAATATTATATTTTTATTCTTAATATATCCTTCTATATTTATAATTTGAGGAGTGGTAATTCTTGCCAATGCATTACAATATATGGTCATATTCATTTATTATTTCTTTGGGGTTGGTTCCTAGTGTATATCCTCCTCTTTTGATGTTTCTTGTTTCTTTTCTTCCTCCTATTCACAATCTATGTGAAATAATTTCTTCTCATCACACTTATGACCTTTAGTGTATTTTTTATCACAATTATAACTAAGCCATTTTTCTCTATTTTCCCTCCAATTGTTGTGCTTTCAACCTTGTAGTTTGTGGAAGGCTAGGAGCAGCAACACTTCCATCTTTATAGTTGTGAGTGGTAGACTTCCTGTCGCCATAATTTTTATTTTCAACTTTTCTTTCCACCTGAATTCCTTCTCCAATGAAATCAGGTTCCAAAGGAGAACCTCATGTTGGATTTTATTCCTTTAAACTCCCTATGAAGACATCAACCTTATGCTCCTTTGGAATTTTTTGAATTCCTGAATGTTCTCTACCATTGAACCCTTTTGTTGAGATTTATATATTTCCTAAAGAAGGTTTTGCTCTTTGTATCCTCATAATGTTCTATCAATTCCTCCATAAAAATTGACCAAGTGATAAGTGATTTACAAGGAAAAATCCATCAATACCATATAAACTAATTGAGTTCTAAATAGAAAGATGCAATGTGTACCTTTTGTGTGTGTTGCACATCATGGAGATCAAAATATTGCTCCATCTGTAGTATCGATGTTACCAGATCCTTGCCATAAATATTCCTCATACCGATCTTTGGAATGTGGTGGGCCTTAAACCCAACATTGGAGTCTCTAAAATCATAATTCATATTCTTATTTTCCTCATCATGATTTTCATGGATTGCCTTGTCACCACTAGGAAGCCTTTCTTCTACCAACTTTGCCAAACCTTCCTTGAACCATTCTATCTTAACATTCACCATTTCTTCCACATCTTATTTTAAACCATCATCCAAAAATCCCATGTGCCTTTTGTACCATCTATCTTAACATTCATCATGGATTCTAATTCATTTTTTTTTACTTTTTGCGAGAGCGAAATTTGTTTCTCTTGGTCTTGTAATTTTGATATACCATGCTGCATTTCTTCCCTACTTCACGAGTCATAGTAGAGCTTTCTAGTTACTAACTAGGTGTATCCATTTTTTTGTTTCAGGGAATTATGAAGTCAAAAAATTATATATATGCTTCACTATGCCCTTTAAATCACTTCAAAATGATTTTTCAAACAAAATTTATGCAATTTAAAAAACACACACACACACACATTTTTCTTACTTTTAGGAGCTCAATCTCAAAAATATTGTATCTATCTAATTTTAAGTCATCAAGGTTTAACTTTTTGTCCTTTGATATCCATTTGAATATTTTTTACAACTCCACAAGTCATACCAGTATTGGATTCTTCAAGATAAAGTTATGCCCAATCTCCCACGATAAGCAAAATTGTACAGAATTCCACATGTTAATGTGTCAACCTTCGTCCCTAAAAATGATACATGACAAACTATAGTCCATGCAATTTCATTTACTTTTTATGACATTCAAATCCGATGCCTGCAGAGAAAGTTATGATGATTTTCCCTAGGCCACATGTTTGAGATTGACTTATGGGGCATGCAGAAACCCTAACTTCTTCGGACCATATCTTAGAAAATATAATGAACCAATATTTGAAATTTCTAGATGAAGTTAACCAAGGTTTTGGCTCCACGTAATCAAAATTTAAGCTTATTAAGCCTAGTAGAACAAAAAGAGAGAAAATTCCATGATGAATTGTTTGAAGCAGTGAAGCCCTAAAATCCAATGCTCCGATACCAAATATTATGCAACTAGAACAAAAAAGAGAAGAAAAGATAGATCAATGACTTGAAAATTAGCCTCTTTGAGTGGGAAACCTCCTTTACATCACATAAATGAAAATTTCTTGGATGATACAAATGATAAGACCTCCTTGGTATATATATGAGTCTAAGGGGTGACACTATAATTAAAGCCTACATAACAATAATAATACAAAGGCACAACAATAACAATAGTGCACTTCTATGGGGAACAACAATAAGAATAGGGGCTACACTAACAATACCAATAAGAAAGATACACTAGTATTAAAGGGATCTAACAGACTATTTCATAAATTGCTTGTAATTCATCTCTTATATGGGCAATTCTTACAAAATAGGAAGATATTGTATCATCGTTTGTCATTTTAATTGTATGAAGTTCATTCTTTAGACTTGCCACTTGCCCAATATTCTTGATTGTAAAAAAGTTAGAGAGATTTCCATACATTTTTATTGAAGAATCTAGCATGGATATGTAGGGAATCAAGTTATCTTTAACTACATCCACAATTAGGTTCATGGAAATAAATTTTAGTTTCTTTGTACTTCTCCTTTCTAGCATCATGTGAAGGTTCCTTGAATTTTCCTCATATGAATCCAATACCCTATTATTTGAGGTACATCCTTGTCTTCCATGATCTATAGTTAGAGTCTCTTTTAAGTTTATTCTCAGACTTTATTGATGAGGCCATAATATATTTGATAATGTCACCCTTACTTGATATAGATTTTCTCCTTGAAACTAGTGCCAAAAATTCCTTCTAGCAAATGGAGTTCTTCATTGGATATTCAATAAGACTTCATTTCACCTTCCTAAAAAAAATTCTTGAATCCTTTCTTTAGATGATGAGAGTTATTGGTCTTCAAGATTCCCTTTTCCTTCTTCTTCACCTTAGCCCTGATGCCATGTTGGAAAACTAGAAAGGCATAAAGATTTCCTTATCTTGATAATTACTTGTGATTTATTTAATTATCTTATTATATTATTTTGTGTCTTCTAGTAGGCTCTCAGCTAGGGCTAAAACCCCTCTACTAGGGGAAATCCCCAAAAAATATTCTCTTCTTTTAGAATCAAATAAAATGAGACAACCACGATCTTTTGACCAAGACAAATACCTCCTCAAATCCACCAATTCAGACCTCCTAATATGATTAGCTAAACTCCAAAAGTCAACTCAAGTAAAACTCCTTCAATCTTGCATCAAACTCATATTTCAGCCCTACAACTTTAGAATTTAAGCTCTACTATAGACTTGTGAAGTTGACCCTCCTTCTTGCAACCCAGAAACTCATACATGTGGTAGAAAAGAGATATTTTTGGCTTCTTTTTGCAATACGATTGTATCTTTCTTTTTCACTATGGGTTCTTCTCCTTCTCTAGGCTCTTTGAACCTTCTTTTTCACCTCTAATTTCAGATATAACTTCCTACACGGATAGATGCTTAAATAGGTCAAGTATTACTTATATTTATATTCATTTTATTTGGTTGAATTTCCTTAATGATATTGGATTTTCTTCTGTTGAGATCAACTTGGTGGATAAAAGACATTTTTCACATAAACAAAAAATATTCTTTGATACAATAAGCCCAAGAAAGGTCTATTACATAATGGTAAGGACAATGACCTAATGCATAAACCCTAGAGGAACACAATGGGTGCTTTTACCTAGAAGCAAATTAAACAAATCATGAAACACATGCTTATAAATTTTTTTCTTTTTATAATAAATTTTATTTTCCTTTTCTTTTGATAAGTACATTACATCATGACTCAAATAAAATTATGAAGGTTGAAACTAATTACATTTCTAAAAACTCCCTCTTAACTAGGGAGGTATTCATAGTTGTTCAAGAAGTACAAGGTTGACCTCCATTTTAAATGTTTCCAAGGAAAGTACAACAACATACACAATGTCAGGGAAACCCTGATTGCCATGGTATCTTCCCATCAAGGGCTAAGGTGTCATCTAGGCATATGACACTATAGGTACCATTAAGCTACAATCGTAGTATTAATATAGATACCATCTAGGCCTCCATGCCCTAGCACCAACCCTTACAAGTATCAAGGTAACATCAATAAACTAAATATCCACAATACCAATATACCCTCCCTCACTAGGATCTAGAGATCAATTAACTGATATCTCAATACTAACTAGGTCAAGATGTCCTCCCAAGTACCGTCGTATGGGAAATTTTGTGGTACTTAATCTCTCCCTCTTAACCAAATCAAATATATCCATCGATATTTTCATTCTTTGAACTTCTTAGGGAGAGATAAACACAACAACTAGTTCATAATTTTGTAGCCACACTGCCCTAATTAATTCAAATATAATGATTCTGATCAACGATATCTTAGAAAACCTTCAGGGTCCTCAACCATTTTGATGTTGTTTATTTCACCATAATATCCAAAATATCCTTGATGGTACCTTCCTTTTCCAACTTCTTCAGCATCACCAAACACAACTTCAACACTTCTTAGCATATCCAAGTCCCTTTTACAACTTCATCAATCATGAATAACCATTGTAGTGCTTTAGCCATTCTTTGATCTTATTATTTATTCAAGGTATTCATTATATTTGTCACAATATGTCCTCCCTTTTAATTGGGGAGATATATGATTTCTTTACCCAAAATTCTTCTCTACTAAGGGACAAATCCATTAACAACTCATCTATATAGGTTCTTTCTTGTGCATCATCATATAGGAGAATTTCAATCTACTGGAACATTATTTCTTCTAAGTCCACATGGAAACAAGGTCATCTATTATCAATATTGTTACAACTCCATCTTTTCATCATGCTCACCATCATTATCAAGTCATCATCAAATATGAGATAGGGAAGCATGTTCGACATCTTGAAGACTATGTACCTATAAATCTTCAACAACAAGTACAACCAAACACAAATATATATGTACAAGAGAATGAAGTCATCTTTATCAATCAAGGGATATCATTTCATCATAATTAGAACATCTAGGGCTTATAAAAACTTCAAACAAGAGAATAAATCTCATATAAAACATTTAAACCTTGTTAGGGTTTCTATTGTACATAAGAATTTATATATAGGGTTATGCTTTTATGCCCTAGATATTTACAACAACCTATGCTATAGTTTTTTTACATACCCTAGATACCAACTTCAAAACTAAACCTTAGATATCAAAAACTAAATCAAGTGACGATTTCAATCATAGAAAAAGTATTTTACATTTAGGGTTTCTAGAACCTTATATCAACCTCTACTAGGTTTTTGTCATAAAACCTAGATATAATCATCAAAATTTAATACGAAGGTATATACATCTTGGGTTTAATTACTAGGATCTTACATTAATTTTTACAAGGGTTTTTGTCATAAACCCTAATTAATCAAACCCCAAAGAGGTAGGGTTTTATCATATGTTCTAGATATTATCAACAAACCCTAAAATACTAGTGTTTTTATAGTGAATCCTAAAGGTTATGGTTTTATCAAAGTGATCAAAAGATATATAGTATAGTAAGGGTTGATTCAATCTAAATATCAATTACCCTAATAAATAATAATTTTTATCATTCAAAGCCTTATACATGAGAGAGCTAGTAATACAAAGAAAATTTTCAAAATGATTGTACCTTTTTATATGAAGAATATTAGCCAAAAATCATGTGGCCTTAAACATATCTTGAGTTGTTCCATTTACAAACTTTGTAGGGTTTCCTTATTGAAGGGCTCCTTCTGCAACAAATTTTATTTCTTCTTTTAGAGTCTCCCTCATAATCTAGCCATAATCCTTATTGCAAAAATTTTCCTTCCAAGGAAAACACAAGAGAAAGTATTATCAACAAGAAAAAAATGAAACTTAGACAAATAGAGGAAATCAATAATGGAAAGGAAATAAAGAACAAGATACTTATCTTTTGTGAAAAATTGAGAAGCTTCCTCTTGATTCTTGCATCAATCTAGTCTTGTGAGGGATTCCTTCAACTCATCATAACAACTCAAGAAATTTTCTGAAAAAACATATTAGATCTATAAGCCCTAAAAATAAAAAGAAATATTGGTTCTATAAGAACTAAACTAATAACCTATACTATAAGTAAAGTATATATGAGACTTGTAGAAAATATGATGTAGATTTGCAATTGCTCATGAAGTTTTAATCAAAATCACAAGAGACAAACCTACTCTACTACTTTGTGGACATTAATTCACAATTTAGAACAAAAAATTTAGACATGCAATAAGAAATCACACACATGCAAATGGTATTTTTCCCGTCGAAAGAAATTATATAAAAAACCTCAATGCCTACTTGCATTAATATGATGAATAGAGATGTATTACAATTTATTTTTTGAATTGAGCACAACCTGCAAGTGCATAATCTATCTCTCTACTCACTGATAAGCTATGACCCAAACTTAGTCAAATTATGCCTCTACTTGAGCTCTTATTTCCTTGCATATTTCTTAAGGAAATAGGCTCCTATTATTTAAGAATTTCCTCCAAAATTCGTGTGGAATTCCAAGGGATTGATCACCTGACCAATACGATAAATTATACACTCAATCTAGTATATAATTAATTGTACACTACCTTGGAATCTCCACCACATTTGGGGAACTCGAATTATCTACATGCATGAGCTAATTTATTTTCATGCATCATTTAACTAGATGATCTTTGAGTTAGACTATTGTCCCACCACACAACTAACCATTCACTAGTTCTATTAATTGTTGGAACTAGTTTAAATGAGTACAATTGAAACTAACTAAACTGGATTGGTATAAATTAAAAATCAACACATGAAAACTAAACTCCAACTTATTAAATCGAATTGGACCGAGCTAAGTGAGTGAAAAAATCCATGTCACCTTATTTAAGTCCTCCAAATTGTTTACTGATGTGGAAATTCAAATTTTCTCAATTTAATCAAGGCAAAATCAAATTAAGAATTTTTTGTTGCATTTTTCAACACTTCCTCTTAGCAAGAAAGGGATTATCAACAACCCCTATCCTTAAGATATGGAATGTACTACATGAAACACCTCTTAGTGTTTCTACTACTACTGTAACATATGCAACTAAGAAGAAAAATAAATAAAACAAAAAAAAACATTGAATCAATTGTGTTTGCAACTGTCTACTGGAAAAATTGTGTTATTTCTGACTCTTCTACTAAGCCTTGTGCTTTGCTGTCAACACTCATTTGTTCTCCTCATTATATGAATGACATTGATCCACCTTCTACTTAATATTTTTGGCCCCTGTAGCAAGGTAATGATCCATGAGGAGAACAATATTTTTGGCCCCTATAGCAAGGTAATGATCCATGAGGAGAACACCTCAATGAAACCTACCCAAATTTCTGCAATTCTTGGACTAAGGATCTACATCACCCCACCTCACTCCTAGAGGTATGGTTGCATGCATGGTGAAATTTTATATACTCATGTTGTTGTTACTACTACTCTGCTACTACTTCCACACAACTATTGGAACTACTACAATAATGATTATGATCTCCCTAGATCCTGAAGTACTAGCTTCCATAGGGTTTCTCCCTCTGAAGTTAGACTCCCTATAAGTCTTAATATCCTTGTTGGAAATCTATCTACCCATCAATCTACCGATATCAATGATCAAAAATCCTTTTTGTGCCACTAAACATTAGCTCGCTAATCTTCCGAGTAGCATCCTTCTTGCTCCATTAAGTCTACACATAGGGTCTTCTATATCTGCCTTGAACTAGGGCTCCATTAACTCTTCGTCCTAACAAGTCATTAGTTATTCAATGATCACCATACATGAGGAATTCAAGGATTGGTTCTATTGTGATTCCAACTCTGATTCCATGTAGAAATTATGATGTAGAATTGTAGCAACTCATGAATTTTTAATCAAAATCACATGACACAAAACTACTATACCGCTCTAAAGACACTAATTCACTATTTAGACAAAAATTTTATACATGAAATAAGAAATCACATACATGAAAATGGTATTTTCCCTGGGGAAAGAAATCTTCTAAAAAACCCAATGCATGCTTGCATTAATTTGATGAATAGAGATGTATTACAATTTCTTTTCTCAACTATGCACAACCTGCAAGTGCATACCCTATCTCTTTGCTCACTGAGAAGCTCTGACCCAGACTTAGTCAATCTATGCCTCTGCTTGAGCTCTTATTTCCTTATGCAATTCCTATGGAAATAGTCTCCTAGTTTTTAGGGATTTCCTCCAAAATGCTTGCAAAATTCCAAAGGATTGATCACCTTACCAATACAATAAACTATACACTCAATATAGTATATAATTAATTGTACACCGCCTCGGAATTTCCATCACAATTGGGGAACTTGAATTCTATGCATGCATGAGCTAATTTAGTTACATGCACCAGTTAACTAGACGATCTTTGAGTTAAACTATTGTCCCACTACTCAATTGACCATGAACTAGTTATATTGACTATTGGAACTAGTTTAACGAAGTACAAATGAAACTAATTGAACTAGATTTCTATAAATTAGCAATCAACACATGAAAATTGAAATCCAACTCATTAACTCAAATTTTACTCATATAACTGAGTGACAAATTTTTGTCACCTTAGTTAAGTCCTCCAAGTTCTCTACTGATGTGGAAATTCAAATTTTCTTAATTTAATCATGGAAAAATCAAATTGAGAATTTCTTGCTACATTTTCAACAAGACAATAGAATAAGTGTTTGAATTTAGGATCCTTAGTTTTAGATTTATTTGGAGGATTATCATTAGTAACAACAGTAGCTTGGTCCATTTCTCTCTTCTTGTTCTTAGAATTATTGGGGCATTGATTCCTATAATCACCCATATTATGAAAAGTATAGCATTCTTTTTAGAGAGGTGAATCTTCCCATGATTTTTATTTGTCCCCTTAAAATTATTATTTAATTCTTTCTTCTTGACATGATAAGTCGGCATTTGCGGCATTTTGTTCATTTTGTTTTTTACCTTATACCAAGGAAAGATGAGCGTTTTCTTGTATACATGCAGACCACATTTCTTCAAAGGATGGAGAACTCTTCCAACTATTAATTCTAGCTACAATGGCATTCCAAGACTTTTGTAGTATTAGAAGTGCAGCAATCATAAGTTCCTTTTCAGGGACTATTTCATCAATTCCTTATAGTTCATCTCTTATACAGGCAATTCTTACAAAATAGGAAAATAGTGTATCATCTTTTGTCATTTTAACTGTACGAATTTCATTCTTTAGACTTTCCACTTACTCAATATTCTTTATTGTAAACAAATTAGAGAGAGCATCATACATTTTTATTGAATAATCTAACATGGATATGTAGGGAATCAAGTTATCTTTAACTACATCCACAATTAGGTTCATGGAAAAAATGTTAGTTTTTTTGTACTTCTCCTTTCCAACATCATTTGAAGGTTCCTTGATTTTTCCTAGTACAAAATCAAATGCCTTATTGTTTGCAAGGATGAGGTCCATCCTTGTTTTCGATGCTCTATAATTAGAGTCTCCTTGAATTTTGTTCTCATAATTCATCAATGATTCCATAGATATATTCGCTAATGTCTTGATATAGGTTTTCTCGTTCAAACTAGCACCAAAACTTCCTTCCCCCTAGCAAATGGAGTTCTTCATTGGATCTTCAATAAGTAAGACTTCAGTTCACCTTCTTGAAAAACCTTTCTTGAATCCTTTCTTTAGATTATGAGAGCTATTGATCTTTAATTTCCTTTTTCCTTCTTCTTCACCTTAGTTTTGATACCATGTTGGAAAATTAGAAAGGCAGAACTATTTCCTTATCTTTATAGTTACTTGTGATTTATTTAGTGATCTTATAAACTTATTTTGTGTCTTCTTTTATGTTCTTATCATCAAGAAACTACCAAAATAAATGCATGAAGATCAAAATAACAAGTGAATGTAGTATGTAGTATCTTAGCTAGGTCTAAAACCCCTCTTCTAGGGGAAAACCCAAAAATTATCTTCTCTTCTTTTAGAACCAAATAAAACGAGACAATCAATACATTTTGACCAAGACAAAGACCTCCTCCAATCCATCAAGTCATCCTCCAAATATTATTAGCTAAACTCCAAAATTCAACTCAAGTCAAACTCCTTCAATCCTACATCAAGCTCAAATTTTGGTCCTACTGCTTCAGAATTCTAGCCCTACTGCAAACCTGCAGCTTCAACCTTCCTTTCTCCAACCTAGAAGTTCACACATGTGGTAGAAAAGAGAGATTTTTTCCTTTTTGTTTTCTAGACAAGTGTTTCCTTCTTCTTCGCTATGGATTCTTTTCCTTCTCTAGGCTCTTCACACCTACTTTTACACCTCTAATTTCATATTAAACTTCTTGGATGGATAGATGCTCAAATAGTTCAAGTTAGCACTTCTATTTATAGTCCTTTTTTATGGTCAAATTCCCTTAATGAGGTCGACTTGTCTTCTCTTGAGGCCAACTTGGTGGAGTGATAAAAGAAACTTTTTACGTAAAAACTATGTTTCTTCTTTGATACAATGAGACTAAGAAGGGTCTATTACATAGTGACAAGGAAAATGACCTAATAAATAAACCCTAGAAGCACACAACGAATGATTTGACCTAGAAACAAAATAAACAAAGCATGAAACCCATGCTTATAAATAATTTTCTTTTTACAATAAATTTTCATTTTTTCTCTTTTGAGTAGTACATTACATTATGACTCAAATACAATTATGAAGACTAAAACTAATTACATTTCTCATAACTCCCTCTTAACTATGGGGGTACTCATAATTGTTCAACCAGTACAAGGTTGACCTCAATTTGAAATGTTCCAAGTAGAGTATAACAACATACGTAATGCAAGGGATACCCTAACTACCAAGTTATCCTCCCAACAAGGACTAAGGTGTTATCCAATCATCTATTGTTATCACCAAAAAATTTATCATCTAACTTCATTTACTAGATGGATCAAAGTACACCATGTAAAGACAATTTTACCATAGTAAAATTGTTTTCACTGTGAGAAATTACTTAATAAACCACCTTTGTTAAGTAATTTATAATTAAACCCATGAATAATAATAAAATAAATCACTATTTATTTGATTTTCTTCTAGGAATAATTAATTAAACCATTGTTCAATTATTATTCCTTGTCAAATTTGACTAAATCCCTTAGGAACAATTAAATCAAGCATTATTTGTTTATTATTCCACAACCAATTTCTTGAGATGATAAATAAATCATTTATTTATTTATTATTTCTAAATAAAAGTTTAAATACTTTTTCCCTCCTAACCAAATACAATAAAATATTCCAGGTTGTTACTCCAAGAATGGGGTTAATGATATTTTATTATTGCTCATTATTCAAGGATAACTCAATATTTTGTTATAAATATAAGGGTTTTCCATTCATTATTCACTTTTAATTATTTTCATTGTTGCACTCACTGTTGTGACTCTGATTATTTTCATTGTCTGTTGACACCTAATCCTCATAATTGGGTGAATTTATGTAAATAATTAAATTAGGAATGTGAACAGTCACCAAGAGATGAATTGAACAGTCACACCCTATTATATATAACAAAGACATACCTGATGGAATAATACGAATCAGTTTTTCTGCCTAATGGAGTTACTGCCTGGCTTGACATGGCATCAGAGCCAACTCCTTTTTTTAGCTCTAATGCTCCTTGTAACTCCTCTGTCTGTCTACCATATTCCTTTTACTTGGATCTCTGTCAGCTAGAAGGTGTCTGTCCATGAATGTTTGTTGTTCTGCCATATTCCATTTATAAAACCTGTGCCCTGCTCTTCTAAAGCGTTGTCCTGTCCAGCGTTGTCCATATTGTCCTTAAAGAAGCGTTGTACGTTATTTTTTTTTTGTGAATGGTCTGACATTGTATCCACGCTGATTTGTGAAGGTCCTGACATTTGAACACTGCTTGACATGGTATTGGTATCAACACTAGATGAAACATTGTGATTGAACATTGTTCATTCCATTAAATGTTGTTCATTCCATGACTGTTCATTCCATTGAACACTGTCTATTGAAATCTAACCGCCCTTACTCTGTTACGCCCCCACCTATCTTTGGTATATTTCCAAGAGAGGTTGCGTTAATATGCATATCATTCCTTTTCTGGGAGCTTAGGATATTTGTTAATTTTTCTGCTAATTCTTAAACACTACATTGCCGGTTTGACATACCTATTGAGGGTTTGTAGATAAAATTTAACATGGAGTGCATATTAAAGAAAAGGATGCCGAATGGGCCTATAACGCCAGATTGGACGCCTGTTGTTATCCACAAGCATCCTCAAAAAGGCGAGTGAAGCGCGTGATCCTAAGGTGGTTAATGCTGAAATCAGATAGGCGACTATTGGCACCATTGTAAGTGGCTTCCATGAGGAGACGAGGAAGCAGTAAATTGCACTGCACGAAAAGGTCATTGAATCAAATACGTTAGGCATTTCACTGAATCAAAGCATTTCATTTCGTTGTGTAATGTGCAAGCGGTAAGGAAGCTGATATCACCTACTTTGTAATGTGTAAGGCGCTCCTCTTGGCACCGTATGTGAGAACGTCAGGTCTCTGCACAGTGTTGGAGTAAATCCTATCGGTGATTCTTGGGCTCGTTTGTGCCTCCAGGGGCATTTGTTCCGCTGACATTTGAACGATGGCCTGAAATGGTATATAATGCATTAAAATGTTATATGTAGTAAAGAATTTTAGGGCAACGAGGTATAATGTTTGTAATATTTGAAAATACATACATATGTATTATACCATAGTGTTGTTTGGGCCACCATAGTGTTGTTTTCATAAAGCTATTTTCAAAGTGACTAACATAGTTAATGCTCCTGCGTTTGACTGTGTTTAATATATTGTTTGAGGCCAGAAGACATTTTGATATCAGAATCAATTTTCTTTTAGCAGCAGAAGTATTTTTACAACTCTTGGATTTTACAATGCATTCAATCATATCTATGGTGGGAGTAGTTCTCACTGGCAAGGAGAACTATCCTGAATGGTCCCGGATGATAAAACACACCCTCATTTTCAATGAGTTTTGGAAAGGAGTGTGTGTCAGAGAAGCATACAATGACCCAATACAACCTACCTCAAACAAAGAGCTCATCATTTGGGAAAACAAGAACAACAAATCTTATGCATTAATCACAACATCTGTAAATGAAGAGGTGAGTTGCCATATTTTGTCATATTAAACTGCCTTTGAAGCCTTACAAAAGCTGAAAGAACTTTATGACTCACATTCTACACTTGAAGTTGTTCAACTCATGATTAAACTCTTCACTCTTGAACTGCAAAATAGTGATCCTCTTGCTCTTGCATCAGAAGTAAAGTCTATAATGCATGATATCAAATCTACTAAGGTTGAATTGGATATTCCTCTTATCTCTTTTCTCAAGGTAATTTATCTTACTTACTCCAATTATCTTGAGTCATTGCAAGCAAATGGAAATCTCAAAGATATAACCTTTGACTCTCTTGTGAAAAAGTTTGTTTAAAGAGAGAAAGATTTTGGAAAGAAGACATCCCTTGAATCTTTTGAAGAGACTGTGTGCCTTGCTCATAAAGAAAAGCATCCTGCTCAAGATTCTACAAGAGGAAGATATTTCAGAGGCAGGGGGGTAGAAATTCTCAAGGAGAAAAGGCAGATTTGCACTGAATTCGCTGCAAAAGAAATGGATCACATGATGCCTCTACATGCAAGCTACCATGGGACAAAATTGAGCAGAAAAGAAACCAACAGAAAGGTAAAACTGATGATATAGACAAAGGTAAAGCACCTGAATCCGCTCACTATGTTGAGGCACATGTAACATTGGAGAAAATGAAGATTTGTTTAATGCTTCACTTGCTTCATGGAAAAATGATTGGTTGCTTGATTTAGGAGCAACCTACCACATGACTCATAGAAAAGATTTTTTTGAAGATTTCACTGACAATGTTGATGGAGAAATATACTTTGGAGATCAATCAAAAATCAAGCCATCAAGGATTGGCGCAATCAAGCTTAAACTGCCTGACCTTCCAGACTTTCTTCTGGATCATGTTCTATATCTCCCACATCTCAAGAGAAACTTGTTGTCCTTGGTCAACATCCTACAGCAAGGTCACTCCTTTCATATGTTTGATGGCAAGCTTGAGGTAAGAAAATCATCTGACCACTCACTTGTCATGAGGGGAATAGAAGAAGAAAGGCTTCTCAAACTGCAAGGAACATCTGCTCATGCACAACATTTCTCATACAATTCTCATCATGAAGAAGGTACACTTCCATCAAGTTTATTATGGCATGCTAGATTTGGACATTTGAACTATGGCAGTCTCCGCTTATTGAAGAAAAATGGTGTTGCTGGTTTGCCTACAATTCCTAGAAAACTTAAGCAATGTGATGCTTGCATTCTAGGAAAGCATAGCAAACAGTCCTTTCATGATTCACATTCAAGAGCACATAAGAAACTTGAACTCATTCATTCAGATTTATGTGGTCCAATGCCTGTTCCTTCTGCAAATGGAAATAAATATATCATGACATTTATTGATGACTACACCAGAATGTGTTGGGTTTATTTATTGAAGAACAAATCTGATGCTTTCAAAACATTCAAGAATTTTCATAAATGGATTGAAAATGATGCACAATCTCATATTGGGTCTATTCGCACTGATAATGGAAAAGAATACACATCAAATGAATTTGAAAACTATCTTCGCCAACATGGGTTCAAACATCAAACAATTGTGCCTTATAATCCCCAACAGAATGGTTTAGCTGAAAGAATGAATAGGACAATCTTAAATATGGTACGATCCATGCTCTTTTTCAAGAATGTAAAGATAATGTTTTGGGCTGATGCTGTTCTATGTGCTGCATATATAAAGAATAGATGTCCATCTAATGCTATTAGAAACAAGAGTCCTTATGAAATGTGGTATGGACATGTTCCTTCGGTAAAGCATCTCAGGGTCTTTGGTTCCACCTGTTATGCCTTGATACCAAAGGTACATAGAAACAAACTTGGTGTTAGAAGTGGTAAGTGTATCTTTCTGGGATATTTAAACACCTCCAAAGCATACCGCCTTTATGATGAAGTAAATAAGAAGTTTGTTGTATCTAGAGATGTAATTTTCCTTGAATCATCTAAAACTGACAATGTTGTTGAGCGACAACTTGATCGCTTGGATAGATTCGCAAAAGCAAAATCATTTTAAGAATTTGATAATCAGATTCCACATCTTGAAGGGGGGATTCCTATACTAGATCAACATGTGGAATCTTCTTCTGAAGAACACTCTCCCCCACAT
>APFE030960266.1:226060-239463 GCA_000404065.3 Pinus taeda
AATATAACTCCAAGTGACTTTTGGGTGATCCAAGTTACTTTTGGGTGATCTCTAAATCCAATGGCTGAAATAGATTTAGATCAATGGCTGAGATTAAATGCACATTTAAATCTCACTTTCTATTTTTTAATTCACCCCTTTAATAAAGACCCACTTAGTCATTTATTTCCAAAGTCACTTTTCCTTTCTAATTTTTCATTGACTTTATAAAAGTCACTTTAAAATTAGACTTAGTAAATTTATCACTTAAAGTCACTTTTAAATTAGATTTTAACTTTATAAAAATTATAAAGTCACTTTAGGAGAAAAATTAAAATCTTTTGAACGCTTTTCCCTAGGCCAAAGATCAAAGCCTAAGGGAACCACTTGTCCTCTGGTACCAAATTTCAACATGCTGATAGTGGGCACTGACCTGTGATACCACTAGGGAAACCCATCGGGGCTATGAAAGCTCATAGGTAATGGGGAATTATGTCTAAAGAAGTGTCAACCAAAGCAGCTTTTTTGTTTATACGTATAATGGTTACTATATAGTGTTACAATAAAAAGGAAGTATGTGTGGATTGATATCAAAAAGAAAAATTAACTCAATAAATTTGTTGCTAAAGAATGGCCTTAAGGAAAACTTGATACCTCTATCATTGGTTTTTCATACTATATCTAAGATTTAGTTATCTTAGAAGTGGGACCTATGATCACTGAGAATTAATAAATCTCAACTGCAAAGCTTATCTGTAATACTTGGATAACTATAAGACTTTGGGATTTGGTAAGTCATAATTAATTTTTCATTGGGTTATCATTTTTTTGATCATAATAGGCCTCCTAATTTTCATTCTACAAAGAAGGAGAGCCCCTTAAATTTATAAAAGGTTTCTTTTTCTTGAGCATAAAATTGTTAAGGATTGATGAAATTATAGGGAATAAGTGATTTGGAATTTATTTTATGCTTAGTGTTATTTTTGCATTATCTTAATGTATCCAGGATGACTTATTTTTTTCACTATTCATCTCATTAGTTCCATCATTTTGTTTTTCAGGGCCTTTTTTTGTACTAAGAGTCATCTCAACAACCCTCCTCACTTCTTTAGTACCTCACCTTCTTTGCATGAGGACATGTAAAACCTCGACATGGGGGAGTGGTTGTTGGGACCTTTGGATTATATTCAACATATTTAGTTCATTCTCTTCAGCTTCTTTCTACAAATAAGATCAACAAACTCTCTAAAATTGAACCAGGCAATAATTACTCCAGGCCTAGCTCAAAATCCATGGGATAGTAGTTTTAGAATTCATCTTGAACAACATAATCCTCTATCAGCTCATAATCTCCAGTCCACTGATCAACTCTTCCTATTCTTCTAGAATTGTAAAATTCCAGATTTAGTGTAGATTATCAAACACAGTTCTTGTCTTCTAGTATTTAAAATGCTACTAAATTGAGCCTCAGTACCAGATCAACAAAAGTAGTTTTGTATTCGGAAGACTATTTAGTAATTAGTCCAACATTTGATGGCCTTAAAGATTATGTTTTAATGATTAGGAGAATTTCATAATTCATCATTCTTGAATCCCTAACTATCATTATACAACTAAGCACAGGTATGAATTAGATTTTCGTTTGTTTCGATCAATTCAAGGAATATGGATATTGAGTTTATGAAGTGATATTTAGTCTCCATTCATAATAATCATGATAAAAATTATGCCCCTTCTTTGAAAATTTTCGTACTCCTTGATATGCCAAAAAATGATTTTTCCTTTCCTAATCAATCATCATTACCCTTTGTCGAAGACATGACCATGCCCGAATTACTAATCATCATTGAGCTTGGTACTTATCCTCATCATGATTTGTAATGGGTAAAATTAAGACCGCTCCTTTTATTAACTCCTACCTCTATTTGTGTATTCCAAATTTCATGAGCATCCTAGTATTTCTGTTTCATTGTAAATCCTTTTGTGACATTTTTCCAATCATTTAGTGCTTTTGGTTAAAGTTCATCCCGACATGGGGGTGGAAAGGCATGAGCCTACCTTTGAACAGTTTAGTAGCATCCCAAAATATGAAATATGTAGAATCTAAATTTGAAGAGAAGGGATGGATATAATTTCTACAATGATTTCAAGGTTATAATGATAAAATTGCTATAAAAATTGCACAAAAAAACCATAGGCTCACCCTTAATATGGCTCGACAACGACCCCTTCAATAGGAAACTCAACCTGTAGAGTTAGTGACTATTCCACCATCACCTAATGAGGCACCAAATTTTGAAAAGAGAAATTCATCTCTCTCATTTTCAAAATAAGAGTTGCATCATAAGTCACGACTGAAAGAGAGGGAGCATGTAGATAAATCTGGTGGGCCACAAGATAATTTTTCTCCTCACACTTCATTTGATTATGAGTATACTACAATCAGAAGAGTGAATGAAGAAAATGTTATTCCTCCATATAAAAGCTCAAATCATCCTTCTAAATAGAAATTACAGTGTTATGTTGAAAATTACAGAGGAGGAACTTGAGGATGAAGGAGAAAGTGAAAGAATTTGAAGTTTTAGACAGGTATGTTAAAACTGAAAAAATATCTCTTAGAGACCCAGAATTTGATTTTGAAGGAACATAAGGAGGAACAAAAAGTTGTTTCGTTGGGGAGAACAATGTGTGAAACAAGTTCAGACACATAATATTTACAACAAGATTTATGATCTATGACAGAGGATAGGAACTAATAGCAGAGGTCTGGAAATTTTGGTGAGTACAACTGGGGTATAGAGAACACTGGTATCAATTTTGACAAATTTTGATAATCTTATAGGGGTCAAATGAATGAGAACATGCAATATCTTCAAAATGGGGGAGATGTTGGGTCCCATTTTTGCCTCTTTTTGATACCTTACTGCACCATTTTCCATAGCCATCCTCCTTCATTTTTTATCCTTTTACACTCAAAATTGTCCTTATACCTGTCAAATGATCCAAATTATGGACGGAGGTAAAAAGTCATGGATTAGATTCATTTTCATGATTATTTGGTTGATTTAGACAAATGTTTAAGTGGAATTTATATCTTGTTTATAACATCAAAATATGGTTGCATCTTTACTTGGGCTCTTGATGTGAAAATGTGAACTCCTAAGAATTTAACAGGTTAATCCAGTAGTTCAACACTTGGATTAGTTTTTTAACATTAGGCAAATATTCGGTATTAGTGGTATTTTCCATAAATTTGGTACTAGTCAATAGTTTGGCATTTTCCAGAAATTCTGTACTAGTCAACAGTTTGGAATTTTCTAGAAATTCAGTACTAGTCAACCGTTTGACATTTTTCAGAAATTCAATACTAGTCAATAGTTTGGAATTTTCCAAAAATTCGGTATGAGTCAACAACTAAATACTTACAATAAACCCATACTTTTTTTTGGCAGCAGTTATAACATTCTTCTCCAACATTAGTACCATGACAGATCCTTGTGGGATATGTTGGACTGGACTAATGAACTTCAAAAAATGACTTATCTTAATTAGTCTAGGATCGTATTTTGTATTATATTTTTATTTGATTTAGTTCATAACTATATTTGGATAGTGATGTCTTTAAAAAAGTCACTAGCAATGTTATCAAGGTTAGAGCGAGGAAGAGAGAATGAACCAAGAGAATAGTGACAATATTGTGCCAGAACATCTCAAAACGTTGTTTTAATTTGCAGCTTGGAACTATGTTGTACATGCTTTATTGAACACTTCTTAATATAATATTTTGACATCTATTTCTTTATCGTTGATTTGTTATTAAATAGTTAGTTTATTGTAGTAATTTGGCTTGCCTAAGATCGTTGGCAAGGGTCCACCATTGATCTCAGCTAAGCCGTGTAAAAGTTAATTTCAATTAAGATTCCGTGTGCATAGTTAATTTTCATTTAGTACAAAGTTTTATATTCATGTTCCATATGAGAACGAGATAGAATTAATTAAATGATTGGTTCAATGGTTATATTGCATTTAAGAAAGGATCTATGTTTTGTAATGCTTCACTATATATTTTCAGTTCGAATTGTGTTTTATCAGGACTTAAAGAACATTGAGTTTTCCTCTACGTGGCCACATTAGTCTCTTGCTTTTGTTTAACACTTTATTATTGTCTTTTCTTGATTTATATTTCATATAGTCTTTTATCAGAGTTATTCCCCTATTTCCAGATTTGCTAGGATAACAACTTTAAGACAATGTGATCAGATTTTAATCGGTTTTCCTAGGCTTGAGAATAAGATAGATCTTTAATCTGTTTCTTGATATATTTCAGTAGCAAAGTTCTTCTCCAAAACGGGTACTAGATCCTATTACCGAAACACTTATAGCTTGCAATTTAGGATTTTGTAGTTAATTATCAAAATAGGTCTATAGAGGTGTGCCTTTACTGGTGTTATGTTTTAACTCGGAGTTTATGATCCTTGGTTGATATTTTAATGAAGGGTGATTAATTAAACAATTAAAACACCTAATAATGGGTTTCTAAGGCTTATTTTGTCTGGTATTGGTGCAATAGTTAAGTATCGAAACATATTATCGGCAAGGAATTAACCAAGATGACGAGATGATGATATCAGGTAATTATCGTCCAAAAATGACTGAGAGAGAGACATGGGAGTAGTGTAGTCAGTTGGAACAATTCGATTCTAGAGGAGATATTCCAGGATGAAATTCGTGGGAACACACATACCTAAGTTCCGGGGATACTTGCACCTAGGGTTTTGGCACTTATTTTATCAGGGATTGGCGCAACAAGTAACAATAGAAACAAATTCCTAGCAGGGAAAGAAATAATTGTCCTTAAGAGCTATTTTAGAAGTGGTGCTATTTTATTTACACGGTCTGATGATTGTATTATGAGCAGGTAGTCAATTACCTTGTGGAACCTTGAGACACAACAATGATCCTCAGATCTTGAACTTGAGACTCTAATGGCTTGGAGGTGGTGGTTTGTGCTTTGTGCTTTACACACACAATGCAAGAAAATAGACTCATAAAAGTCCTTAGAAAAATAAATTCTCATTAAGTTTGCAAATGCTTTCAGAAGCAACATAAGTATTCAAAATTCTAACAATGCAAGCGAATAGACTCATATAATTCCTCAAAAAGAGAAAAATTGTCGTTAAGTCTGCATATTCTTTAGGAAGCAACAAAAGTATTCAAAATTATAACTTTTTTTTTCAATACCTCTTTCTCTGCTATAGAGGTGTTCCCCAGAGTCTTGTTAATCTTTTCCTCCCATAGAGAAATAAGCTCGTTGATGGAATATGTGTTGGCAATAATTCTCAAATATAGGATTTTGTTTAGAGTTTGAGAGGCTTTTAGTGTCTTCAAAATGAATGTTCAAGTATATTGTTTCAAATATTTATGCAATTCAAACATGCAATGGATAACTGAAGGGTTGGAACTCTCCATTACGATATCAAAACATTTTATATGATATAATTCCATAATAAATTGAAAAAAAGGTAATATATATGTATGTGAACAAGGAAAAAAAATAGAAAACTAGTACACCTCTGAGCCCTCACAAGCCAGTTGGACAAATGATCTATTGGGTTACCCAGAAGAACAAAAGTAATAATGAATCAATTTACGGGGCCTACTTCCAAAAATTCATATAGATTAAGTAGTGTTAACTAAAATCGGCTTGAAAAGGAAAAACCAATACATATATGTTGGTGCTTGATTTTACCCTCTTCAAAAACTCTACCTTTGCAGGACTATTCCTATTTTTGTCAACCTAATTTAACTTCCTGGGATCACATTCGACTCCTTATTGTTTACTCCTAGTCACATGAAAAAGAAATAATCAGTAAAATAGATCAAAATGAGATTTAAAGAACGAGAGATGAGGTTAATAATATAAGTAACAATATTTAAGAAACGTCACATCCCTAGATATGCATATGTATTGTTTTATTATTTTATTATCGTTTAAATTTTATTTATCACATATAAAACATAATAATAAAATGTTAGCTAATGCATATCACTAAATTATGATTAACATTTTTTCAAAACTAAGAACTCCTAAAAATGGACAAATAATCTCCACAAAAAATAGAAATTAAATATACAAATGAATTATTTCTCATGTAAATCCTTTAGTGTCCATATATTTAAAAGAGTTAAATTTCCTAAAGAATGTATATATATTCGCAATTAATATTGAAAATAAAAATCAATAAAAATTTTATGAAGAGTAAATTCATATTGTTACTTCATGTGATTTTACCATTAGTCTTATTTTAAATTACTTTTCAAACTGTAACTTTCATCTTTACATTAAGACATCTAAGCCTTACGTGCAACATAAAGTCCATAAATCATTTATTCAAATTTGTATTATTTTAAAAAGCATAAATCCCAAAAATTGTATAAATAATAAAAAACATTACTATTAAAACTGAACAACCTTTTACTATATTATTTGCATGCACCAAAGATCATTAAAATTTTGTAAAATGATTATAAAGTTGCGTAAAAAATTATGGGTTGCAAATTTAACCTACCTTCACCTATGCATATTCTCATGAGAAAAATACACGCTAGAAATTGATATTTTCATACAGTTTGAGGGTATTTACAATGGTTTACAGTAGAGGTGAAATGTATTCCAAAATTTACTATTTTGTTAAAAAATTTAAAGGATTTAGGGAAGTTTACTATGAAAGCCATTAATAGATCCACGTGAAACGAAATTATTAAATGGATCAACATATATTAGTATTTTCTAAATTTAAAAACTAGTTGTTTTTTTGGTTAGGGATTTGTTCCAAATAAAATCAACCGTGTGAGAATATTTCATAGCTTATGGAAAAGACTTACTGTAACTTAATGTCAGTACAAGGGTTAAATCAAGTGAATAATTGAATGAATGTGCATTTTAGGTTTTTTTTACATTTTGAAGAGATTAATTAGGATTTACTATGGGGATGGCATGGAGAAAAAGGGTTTTATCATTCATTAAGGTATCAAGTTGCAAATGATATATTCATTTAAATTATTTAACAATCGGTCATTCTTGAAAGTCATTCAAAGAGGAAGGTAAGAAATTCGTTTGTGGTAATTTACTTTTGAACTTTATCTAATTATTTATGGGCTAACTTTGGTTTATTTAATGCAAGAAGCTAATTACAAAGCAACTAAAAGATTTGAGCAAGAATTAATATTAAAGAGTAAATTATTAAAGTTTTCTTTTAAGGTCCGAGAGTATGAAAATTCTTCCATGGTTTCCGAAACGTAATGGACCTTTAAAAATAATTCCTATTTTCATTTTTACTAATCAAATGATTATAGAATAAACAATTGTTCAAATAGTTATCAAAAATATCTGTACAAAACCCCTAATTTTCTCATTTGGGGGGGAGAAGAGAGAGGCAAATAACTTTGGATATGAAAACTAACTTATGATACCAGATGGTCTGATTTCACATGTTGCACAAACCGACCAATGATGCTTTCATAATATTTTGTTATACAATTTGAAAATCATATTTCTTTAGTTTTCCTTTTCATTTTCATTATGTTTTTTCTGCGTGTATATTGATGTAGTTTGCATTTTATATAATGGACTTGATCGCTTGTTTATATTGCATTACTTTACTTAATTCATGATCCTCTCGAGTATTAATATTATCAAAGGTATCAAAGTTGGGATATTTTCACATTGTATTGTTTAATTGACAAAAAAATGTGTTGTTGCTTAGGTTTATTACAATATTTCATGCATATATATGTATTACACAAATGTATGCTCCTTTGTTAATTTGTATTCTTATAATTTATGTGCTTGGATTCAGTTATATGTTGGCAATTTAGTGTTTTCAGGTATTCATACTATCAGTAAATGAACATGTATTAATGTTTGTCTTTTGATGGAGAATGGAATGTAATAATATGTGATATTATTCTTTTTTGTTCCTTTTCATCATGATGAGCAACCAATAAATGGGGATGCACAACTAACAATTCATTTATTTTATTTTTCTATCATATTCATCTCTAATTTTTGTTTTCTCATTTTGTCATTGAATACTTAAGGTTTTGATTGTAATTATTGATATTTTAATTATTATAAGTTCCATTTCCCAAAGTTTAACCTCTCTTCCTTTAAACAACACACTTTCATATCGATAACCTAGCCATATTAATTTGTGCTATTAGAAAAATTACTTAAATTTCATTAAATGTGGGGAATACTCCCTGTGGTCAAAAGGAGGCCAACCCTTGTCACCTAAAGTGGGAGGGTTTCTAACCCTCATTTAATTCCTTCTCGGGTTGTTGTCGGTTACAAGGGTAATCCGAGAACCAACATTATTCTAGCACCATTGTCGGGGAACGAAGGTTTAGGTTCCTTTTTGTATGTTAACTGAGTTAATGATTAAATTAGTGACCCATTGGTGGACACGGCCATGGTTGTATGCACCTTAAATGATTTAAAGTGACTTTTTCTTATCTATTTGTTCACCTAGAAGCTCTTTAGTTATTCGACTTGTTCATTTTTGTTCCAATGGCTTCTTCATGGATTTTTTCACGTTTTACTCCTTTTAATTTTTCTGACTTTGTAGGTTCTCTGCATGAGTTGCAAGACATAGACATATGGGATGCTCACCTACCCAATTTTCATGATGAAGAAGATGATGATCTAATACAACACCTCATATAATTCCACAACTGCATTCTAGAGATGGGAGTACACCATGAGGATGTTCTCATGAAACTCTTCATGATTTCCTTGGAAGGTGATGCTAAAAAATGGTATAGACAACTCCCTTCTGGTATGATTTCCTCTCTAAAAGAATTTCATACAAGATTCCATGACTATTGTAAATGTATGTATCCTGCAAAGTCATTTGATTTTGACTATTGTGAACATTTTAATCATAATAACCTTGAAAACGAATATGATGATAAAATTGAAGAAACTAAAATAGATTATGAATCTGAAATAGAAAGTAACATTGATGGATCTAACTTTGAAAACTTTTGAGAATCATCTTCTATCACATATGCTAATGAACAGGACATGTTATTGTCAAATATTGAAGGTCATGAACAAGACATTTTTCTCTCATTAACAAAATATCATGTAACGCATTTATGTCTTAAGCAATCTCAAGATTCTATAGCTCCCATTGGTTACAATTCATCTTGGGTAGAAGATGATGATGATAATAATAATAATAATAAAGGAAAGGATACATTTGAAATATTAGATCCTATATCTAACCAATCAGACATTGTGTTACACACTCCTGAAGGTTCTCAAAAACATGTTTATGATAGTTATGAAGAAAGTGAGTCTCATGTTAATGATGAGGTTGTGAGTGTGCAAGACAAATATAATGATTCTAATGAAATTTGTTTACCTTCTCTTTGTCTAATGAATGAATTCTTGAATAAAATAGCTATAATAGCTAGCTTTGACCATCCACAAATCCTTAAAGAATCTAATGATTTAACCATTAATGATAAATATATTTTTTCTTCATTTGATTCTCATAATGGTAGTGTTTATAAATATGGCGAACCGAGCAATATTGAAAGAGAAATTGTACCCACAACCTTATCAAAATTACATATTTATGATTATGTCAATCAATCATCAATAACAACATATCCTTGTTCATATAACGAAATGATATGTAATGGAATTTTTAGTGTTTTTGATTCTGTTGTATATGAGAGTCATGTCAATTTTTCAAAACCACCCATATATGATGAATATGAAGACGAAGAATTGGCTTCCTGTCACCATCTTGAATTAAATGACAAACTATTTATAAGTGTAAATTCACCATCATTATGTTATTTCGATTCATTAGATAAAGATGAACATATTAAGCATAATTATTTAACTTATTTAACATCACTACATAATGACAAACTTGTTTATGATGACCATATTGTACTACAAGAAGATTATACCTTGGACCTTATGGTTGTTAATCTGTTGAATTTTATCATTATTTGTTTATTTTTAAAATTGGACATGACTAATTTAGTGGTAATACAGGATAACCATGAAGTAAAGATATCTGAACATCCTTTTCATAAGCAGATTGTTGATACTTTAATATTCTTTCCATCAGTTTCTCATACAAGGCTACACAATTTTGTTGAAACATGGATGAGTGAGTATTTCGAAAGGGTTTATTCTTATTTTCAATCAAACGTGAGCATATTTATTGAAGGTCTGGTAAAATAATTTCTCCCCTACTTCTTTCAACAATTGAATATGTTATTATTATTGATCAAAATGAATCCTAAAGTCAAGAGGTTTTCCATTGACAATGTTTTTTTTGGTTACATTGGATTTTCGACTTATTTGATAAATATTGTCTTTGAGACACACTGTATATAAACCATGTACATAAATAAACTTTTGTTTACTTATGCTTCTTAGATTCGGGATGAACACAAAAATTATTTATGTCTTAAATAAAAATTATATGATCATAGATAAAATAGAATATAGATCTATGAGTCCTTAGTATGCACCATATTAATGAGTTTTTAATATTTATTTAAAGACTTTGTTTGTAAATTGAGGTTGAGGGGTAACTATCTTTGAAAGGTATCAAATCTCCGTTTCTTTAATAATGCCAACTTCATATTGAACATTCCTCACCACATCTTTATTCTCATATTACTTACACATGACTACCATCAGGAATCAGAAGGAATCACATTAAGTCTCAAGTGTTATACCTATAATCATAAGATTTGGATTTCATAAAATTCAATTGAAACTTTGGTAAGACTAGTTACATTATAACCATGCATGAGGCCTTCCCTTATCACCATATTGTTAGGATATTCCGACACATAGGAATAGTTAAGTTCAACTTGGTCTAGTACAGAGTTAGGTAAAGTGTGTTTCTTTACCGTTGTACATTTTGTAACTTACAATCCGACGGTCACGATATGTAGTGATCCGACGGTTCATTCTCTCCTCGGTATTACCGACACTTGATCCGTGGCTTGACACCCGATTGGTCCTTGAATTCTATTTAAAGCGCCTGGAGGGTCATTTGTAGGTTAACCGTGCATGAGATAAGCTTATGTAAATTTTCATTCTTTTATTAATAAATTGCCTGTAGTAGCCACGTTGGCGCTGCAGGCCGTGGACTGTTTTCCCTCTCTGAGGGTTTTAACCACGTCAAAAATACTGGTGTATTGATCCTGTGATCTGTTTGTGAGCGGTGTCGCTTCTGGTGTTCTGTCTTAGGAACTTTAACCCTGTAAATTCCTAAATGGTAATCCAGAGCTATTTGAGGGCCGCGTCCGTTGGTGATCCAAAATCTGAGCCGGTAGAGACTGCATGCCGGCTGTCGTTCCTAGATCTACTGTTTCTGACTGCTTTTCGGGCCGAGAGGACTGCTCTGTTGTGTTCGGAGCATCTGTTCCAGTGAGGAACCCCTTTCGTTTCACGCGAAAAAGGTTTCCGGTAGCCCTATCTGCGTCATTTTTAAGATCTGGAGGTATACAGTCTTTATTTGCAGTTTACTGTTATTTTCTCTCTGCTTATTTCGGTTTCGGTTTATTTTTTTTTTTAACCGGATCTATACCCTTCATTTCTGCGTATGCTCTTTGCCCTGCGACTCTGTGCGATCTGGGCAAATCAGAAACAGAAAGGAAGGATTTTTTTTCTCATGCGTATGCTCTTTTCCCTGCACCTTAGTGTGATCTCGGAAAATCAGAAACATTGAGAAAAAATATTTAGTTTTTCGGCTAAAGCTAACTTTGAGCCACAAGGTTCAATTTTTTTTAAATATTTAGTTTTTTGGGTAAAGCTAACTTCGAGCCATAAGGTTCGTTTTTCTTTGCAAGCCGCAACCCAAAGCCCCCCGCCCCTCTCTCTCTCTCTCTCTCTCAAATTTTTTGTATAGCTCAATTGGTTCAAAGCTATTTTAAGAGAGTAGAGGTCTTGGGTTCAAATCTCCATTTTGTGGGGGCGTTTTTTTCATTCCCGCACATTCGCGCACTTTGCCGGCAACTTCAACAATTTTGTTTTCAAAAAGCCATAACTTCTTCATCCGGAAGCCTTTTTCAGAGCCGTTTTTTTTAAAACAGCCTAATTTTTCGAGATCTATCCATTGGAACACTTACTTTCAGCATCTTCAGCTTCAGTTTTTTTTTAAATGGAAAGTCCATGCCAAGTCATTCTTGACAGCACTAACTACTTCCAATGGGTATCCTACATGGAAGATTTACTTAGAAGTAAAGGTCTCTACAGAATAGCCACGGGCCAAGAGAAGAAACCAAAAGATGAAGACAAGGTTGCAAAATGGGAAAATAGACAAGATCAAGCACGTGGTTTGATAGGGATGTCTATTTCTCCTGATATTAGATTCCATATTGCAGAACTTGATACTCCTCATGAAGCATTGGAACAAATCACTAAAGTTTTTGGGATTAAAAATGAAATTAGAGCCCATCAACTTGAAAATGAGTTGCTTACATTGGATCCTAATAATTTTTCTTGCATTGAAGATTTCTTGTCCAAATTCAAGACCCTTAGATATCTCTTGGAAGGTGTTAAGGTTAAGAAAGAAGATAGTAACCTTATTTATTCCATCCTTACTAAGTTGGGACCAGCCTACTCTGTATTTGTTTCCACCTTCCATTCTACAAGGGAAGCTTTCATTTGTCAAGGAACAGACTACAAGGCCCCTTCCTTTGACTCTTTTTGTGATTCTTTAATAAGAGAACAGGAAAAACTCTTACATCTTGGTCTTCTTCATCTTGGAAACTCTTCCAAGAAAGCGTTAGCCGCCCAGCAGCAACCAAATTTAAAGAATCCTAAGAAGTCATTTCCTAAAAAGAATGGTCCTAAACCAAACAAGGGTCCTAAGCAAACTCAGTCTCAAAATGAAAGATCATTTCAGCAAAATGATAAGACCAATAAACACAAATGGAAGAAGACTGATAGACATTGTAACTTTTGTAATCGAGATGGCCACTTAGAATCTAAATGCTTTAAGAAGATGGAAGCCTTGGAAGCCGCAATGAAGAAACATAACATCCATGTGGAGCATTCTTCTACTTCAACTTCAACTTCATCTTCAGGAATGGCACTTTCTGCATGTCGTTGTCAATCATCTCAGTCTGGTTATGCATTAAATGTATCTTCTTCTTCTCATTCTCATGAGTGGCTCATTGATTCTGGAGCCTCTAATCACATGGCCAAAAACAAAGCCATGTTTTCTTCTTTACATGATTGTAACACCAAAAATATATATGTTGGTGATGATAGATCTCTTAATGTTGTAGGGACTGGAACTGTTCATCTAGAAAAAGGTCAGTTTAATGATGTATTATGTGTTCCAACCTTATCCAGCAACCTTCTATCTGTATATCAG
>APFE030960270.1:0-30307 GCA_000404065.3 Pinus taeda
TAATTAAATTTTAAGCTTAAAAAATTTGAAGTAATCTCTTTTTTTGTTGAATTAAGCATTGGTCCTTCTATTCAATTATATTATAAAACACATTACATAATGTACAAAAAACCCAAAGGAGATGTCGGCCATATCTTTATCTATCCACACATAGCCTTGGAAACCAAGCCAAAGGCCCACTATCCAGGCCTAGGGCCCACAAAACATGACATCGAGCCCTCCAAAATTCAAACGAATGCCAAGACCGTGCGATCTGCCATCAGAGATCTAACGGTCGAGACACAATATCGGTACACTAACAAGCACAACCTTTAATTCTTGAATCGGATCCAATAAGCATTTAGAGACAGCACTATAAAAATTTCGGGCCCACCTGGGCTGATAACCCTCGCGCATGTAGTCAGCCTGAAATCCACCAGATGCAGGCGATCCACGCCAGGCTGAGTAACTTGCTCAGTGTTTAGCACTACTTTCGGACCCAAAGCCTAATAAAGCTACCGTTAAAGTTAATTTCAGGTCTGTTTGGCTTGGTAATCGCCTTGCTATTTGCCACGTGAAATTAATAAGATTGTTGCTATTTCTCCTATCCGCTCACACATTAACAAAGGTCCATGCATAGCCAATGAAAAGGTGATCTGCAGCATAATCCATATTCATGTAAATACTTGTTCTATCTATTGAATCTTGTCTGAGAACCTTGGTTTTATAGAGTTCTGGGCACATATTCTCGCCTAAGGACCAGACATCCTATTCGTATATATCTATGAATTGCTATGCCATATAGACTAAAATTCCTTTGTTTCCAAAAGTCTACAACCTGCTAGTTTCCACTGCTCTGACAGAACTCCCTGTCCACGTTAGCCTATCTGAGACACTCTTCCCTCAATCTACCATGGGGGGTCTCTATCCATTCATATTTTTTGTTGCTTTTAGCACAGAGTAAGCCTTCATTAGCTAAGATATCCACTAATTTGTTGGATTTTCGGCGCACATGAGTGAAACTCAGGGTTCTCATGTTCTGCAGGTGCGATTGAATCCATTGATAGATTTGCAGAAGCCTTCAATGTCTTGATGCCTTGTCTAGAGCTGAGCCATAACAAATTTTCTTGACCGAATTAATAATCAATTCAAAATCAGCTTCAATTATAGTATTATGAAGATTTGAGTCCCTCAATATTTCTAAGCATTTCTCAAGGGCCATGATCTTTGCCATATTGTTAGTGGCTTTCCCCAAATGACTATGAAAGATGGCTTTTATAAAACCTTTTTCATCTCTTATCACTCTTCCATACCCAGCCATGCCTGAGATTCCTTTTGAGGCCCCATCTATATTGCATTTCATAAAACCCTGGGGGGGAGGTTGCCAGAAATCCTTATCAGCAATTATATGACTTGTTGAATTGAAGATTCTATGATCCATATCAAATTTATGAGAGATTTTTCGGCATAAATCACATGATATATCATGTGATTTGCGCCGAAAAATCTCTCATAAATTTGATATGGAACAAAGAAGCCTCAATTCAATAATTGAATCCATGCACAGAAAAGCCATTACAACCAAGGTTCATCATTTTGAAAAGGCATGCTTGCAAGTTTCAACGTTGAAGTTAGATCTAGCATTTCTTAAAAGATGCAGAGACTCCTCCGTCGGCCATTGGAAGTTTTGCTAGGACTATTTAACATGCAATGTTGGATTTGATTCTTCAACTTGTCTTGACGATGAACCACACTAGTTGGTTCGAAAGGCGTCGATAATTGAAATATCATGTGATTTACGCAGAAAAATCTCTCATAAATTATATGACTTGCATTCTTGTTTTTTCCCTATGGACAAGCCCCTGGAGACCCAAATGTAGTAGTATCTGCACATCCGTATCTTTAGGGTGGTCCTCAGGGGGGTTTTTAATGAGGGTTCCTACCATCTCATTGAGTTGTCTTAAAATCTCTACCATGATGCTCTGGGAAGAACCTTTCTTGTTTTTTAATACTCTGTTGTTGCGTTCTTTCCAGACATCCTAGATTAGAAAGCTTGGAGCTAAAGCCCAAGCTTTGTTGACTATTTCATTATCAGAGAAATTTTTCCTCCACTTCTTTAAGGTGCTGGTCATGCTACCCATGTCCCTATCTGTTTGTATGAATATTGAAGCTATCCAATCCCACAATGTGGATGTGAATGGGCAGAGGTTGAGAAGGTGATCCATAGTTTCTTCTTGTAATTCACATAGTCGGCATCTAGATGGACCAGATACCCCTATTTTCCTAAGGTTTTCCCAGATAAGAATGTTTTTATGCTGCACTAACCACATGAATAGTTTGATTTTCATCCAGCTTTGGTTTTACCATATGTCCTTCCATACCCAATCAGGGTTTGGAAAGTCAAGCCCAAGGGCTATGCGCTTGGCCTCTTTAAGTTTAAATGTGCCTTCATTGTTTTTGCCCCATCTCAGCTAGTTTGAATCTGCTGATGTCAGAATCTTTCTCTATTCTAGGATGGTTGTTAAAGCTTCTACTTGTGCCTTCAACAGGGAGTCATCATTATATACCAGGTTCTTCCATATTCTCCATTTTCCTTCGCTTTTTTCCTGATCCCAGAAGTCATTTACTTTGAGTAACCCTTTGTTGTCAGTATCGTTCTTAAGACTTTCAAATTCTTCTCTTAACAATTTAGATTCCTATTGCCAATTATCTTCCCAAAACCAAGCAAGGTTTCCATCTCTGATTTCCCAGAAACTGTGTTTCTGAACAATGGCTTTATTCTCCCAAGATTTGTTCCAAATGTGGGAGCCTTTGGTGAGCCCAGGCATTCTAATGTGATTCCTTTCTTGCCAATTGTTTGCATATTTCTGTTTTCAAATTTGGGCCCAAGGGGAAGTCGAATATTTTAGCCATCTCCACCATAGTTTTGCCCCCAAAAATTTGTTTAATTTCAGGATCATCAACTCCCAAACCTCCATGTGTCTTAGGTTTACAGATCTTTTCCCAGGATACCAAGGCCCATTTTTTTTTCTCTTCCCCTTTACCCCAAAGAAAATCTCTTTGGATATTTCTGCATTGTTGCATGACTCCTTTAGGAGTTGGAAGGGCTAAAAACATAAAGATGGGGACAGTTTGTAGGATAGATTTTGTGAGCATTAGTCATCCTGCTAAATTCAAAGACCTATTTTTCCATTTCTGGATTTTGTCTTGTGGCTTATTAGTCACAGGCTCCCAAATTGTCTTGCTCGGAGGCTTGTTTGTTAGTGGTACTCCCAAATTTTTGGAGGGTAGCATATCTCTTTGAAAGCCTAGAATTCTAGATATATTTCTCTGAATAGTAATGTCATTATTAAAAAGGAAAATATTTGATTTGGTAAGGCTTACCTTTGTGCCCGCAGCCATTACAGTCTTTCAGGATTTATTTGTAGGCTAGAGCTTCCCTGACCGTGGGTGTACCCTGTAGCATGGTATCATCCACAAATTGTTGATGGGTCAAAGCATCTTCGTTCATGGTGAGTTTGATACCTTGGATTTTGGCTTCTACTTTGGCAGATTTGATAGTTTTGCCTAGCCCTTCCATCATGAGAATAAAGGGGAAGGGTGAGAGTGGATCTCCTTGTCTAAGACCTCTCGTAGGTTTAAAGGGTTTGGATGGTGAACCATTTAATAGGATTAAAAAAATAGAGATAGTTACCAGGGCCATTTCCCATCTTACCCAGTTATGGTCAAAGCCATATGCTATAAGAACTCTCGTGATGTAAGCCCAACTTAGCTTATCATAAGGCTTGTCTAGGTCAAGTTGCATAATCATTCATGCATGCCTATTTCTCTTAAGTGAGTGAACCACCTCATGAGCTTGAATGATGTTGTTGAGAATTTGCCTACCTTCCACATACCCAATTTGTTCCTCAGACACGAGAGTTGGAAGAAGGGGCTTAAGCCTGTTGGCAATTATTTTGGAAATAATTTTGTACACCACATTGCATAATGATATTGGTCTAAACATGTACGGTGTCATAGCATTATCTTGCTTTGGAATCAAGGATATGAAAGAGGTATTGAGCACCTTCAAAACAGTTCTGTTTTTCCTTGAGTCCTCTACCACATTGAGGATATCCTGCTTGATTATTCCCCAACATGCTTTAAAGAAGTGAACATTAAAACCATATGGACCTGGCGCCTTCCCATTTTGCATCTCTTTGATGACTTCGTTGGCCTCCTCTTCATTCACAGGCATGTTTAGATTATAATTGTCTTCTCTTGTCACATGCTTAAGAATGTGCTTTGTAAAGTCATTGGTGAATTGTGATTTGTCTAAGAGAGGTTCCTCAGCTATGCCTTGGAAATGTTGAACTAGTGCAACTTCCATTTCTTTATGGGTATTGAGTTGATTTCCTTGAGAATCTTTGATTTTTGAAATCTTGTTATGAGACCTATGATCCATGGTAGATTTGTGAAAAAACCTTGTATTCCTTTCTCCTTCTTTCAACCATTGTACCCTTGATTTCTGTTTACAGAATATCTCCTCTTGCTTGCATAATCCTTCCCATTCCTGTTGATGGTAGTAAGCTTGTTCCTTTCTTTCCTCGTTGAAGCCATTTGTAATGAGGATCTCGTTAATTTCATGTAACTTCCATTCAACAAATGTTTTGGCTTCGAAAATGTTTCCAAACTAATTCTTGTTCCAATATTTAAGCCTGAGTTTGATATGTTTTAATCTTTTATGCAGGAGGAACATTTTAGTGCCCTGAACTTGCATATCCTCTATCCACCATTTTTCAATATTGCTGATGAAGTTAGGATGGGTAAGCCAAATGTTTTCAAACCTGAAAGGTCTGTTTCTTGGAGTTCTTATAAAGGACGCTTCAAGTTGAACAGGCCAGTGATCTAAGCCACCAAAAGGGAATATCGTAGCTGACAAGTCAAGGCCTCTAAGGATGAGGTCCTTCGAGATAATAAATTTGTCTAGTTTTGAGGCCACTTGAGACTCTCCTCCACTTTTATGATTCCAGGTGAATATACCATTACTTGTCTCTCTATCTACTAGCCTTATGTTGTTTATGAAATCCTGAAATGCTATGGAACCTTTGCCTAGTGATTTGGTTCCACCTTTTTTTTCCATTAGGGACCTGATCATGTTAAAGTCCCCTCCCAGAATCCAGGGGATACCTGAATGCCTATTTCTTAATTCCTCCTATGAGGTAAGAAGCCCAAGTTTGTCTTTAGGCTTTTGTGGACCATAAACATTTTTGATCAAATATATTTCCTTGTGCCCTAAAGGTTGGATGACCACTAAAAGATAGTTCGTGGATGCTTCAGCATCTAGGATTCCTAACTTTTGAGGGTTCCAAAGTGTGAGAATTCCTCTTGCTATTTTATCTGCTTTAACTTCTAGATATTCATATTTAATTACCATTTGCTGTGTATTTCTCTTTTTTTTCTATTGAACATTTTGTTTCTTGAATAAATATCATATTTGGTTTTTCTACTTTCATTCTATTTCTGAGATTTCTTTGTCTCCTTTTGCTTCCTAGACCCCTAATATTCCATGTTGTAAGCTTCATTAAGAAAGATTTGTAAAGGAGTAACTATTTAGGTCTTTCATCTTACCTGAGATGATCATGAATTTTCCACATTCAATCAGTAGCTCATTCTATTTTTTTCTTCCTCTTTTCCTTCCTGGGTTCTTGGGAGCTTGTCCCCCTATTTCCTCCATATTCTTAACCCCTCCATTATCCTGACTATCATAGTTTCTTTTGATCCCGGCACCCTTTGCCTGCATTCTCTAGAGGAAGAGTTGTTGTACTCTGTTAAATTCATCTTGAGGTAGCGAATCCACTCCTTTGGTTGTTCCTTCCTCCAAAAACTTTCCTAGATTGAGATGCTCCCTTTCCAGTATGTCTTCCAGTTCATGATCCTCCATACCCACCTCGCTTAGGGTCATATCTTGGTCCCTATCAAGTTCCATAGTGCTTGACTGATCCCCCCTTTGCTGGTTTTTATCAGGTCTATCCTCCATGCTCTCATTCTTTTCCTTCTTAACAAGACTATCATCAATTACTTGATTCGTTCTTTTATCCCCCTCTTCTTCTTCTAATATCTTGAACCTATTATAACTAGGCCGTTTTTCGTCATAGTTTTTTTTTTTTTTTTTTCCCTCCTTTTCCTCTGCCCCCCACCTTGGTAAATCTTTCTATGTCTTTACCTGAGGCTGATTTGATATTGCTCTCCATTTTACTTAAAGGGTAGTCTCTAAAGAGGTGCTCGTGTTCACAGCATTTGCAACATCTGAAGGGTACATGCTCATAGTCCACCGCCTATACCCATTATTCATCATATACTTCTAGAATTATTTCATCTGGCAAAGCCCCAGAAAGGTCCATTTCCATGCATATTCCGGTAAAAGAGGTATATTTTCCTCGCAGAGTGGCTTTGGATATTTTCAAAAAATGCCATAGTTTATTACCTATGGCTTTTAATGATTATGGTAGCTAGTAATCTAGAGGTAGGGAATATAGTCTTATCCATACTGGCACCAATGTAAACGTTTCTCGCTCCGGAACAAAGTTCATTACCCATGGCCTCATATAGAGGCATGTAGTTGCATAGAAGTAAGGTCCTCCTTCAAACACCCTGTCTTTATCCACTAGGTTGGTAAACACAACTATGAAAAAACCCTTGGATCCAAATTGTAGATTTATTTCTCCCTTAGGTTTCCAATGGTGCTTTATCCATGCGTGTAGTGCCTTCTTCGTTGGCCAAAACCCCATGAATTTACATATCAATGCATAAGTCGCCATGTGCTCCCTGTGTACCTGTAGCGCTGGATCACTAAACACCACTCATGGTGTGATGGATGCCTTAGGTTTACATGGTCCTTTCCTACTGCTGGGGTCAGTCTTCTGACTGTCTACTCCTGTACGCTTCTCTCTTCTGACTTCCTCCTGTGTTTCTGCCTGCCTCTGTGCTTTGTTGTGTTCATTCTTTCCTCTATCTCTGCCCCCAGTTTCCGCTTCCATGGGCTTCTTAAAGCGGTTTGATACAACATTATTGTAGGAGGGAGTGGAGCTCCCCCCTTCTCGCCCCTTCATGGTGCCCAACTCTGAAATCTTGTTGCAAACCCTAGTTCTATGCATTTTCAGAGCTCCCCCAACTCTCTTGCTCTCTAAATACTTACAAATTCAACAGGGGAGAGACTACACATATAGTCAATAGTACCATCTCTAAGATTGAAAAACCTAATAAACACTTAAATAAAAGTTACAAAATACTTTTTAAAATGTTGTCAAAACATTTGAAGTAGTCTCATTACTTTACATTTTAGCTCATTTTCATGGATGTTTTGTTGGTTAATTTTGACTAAAATTGAGTAAATATTTGTTCTAATTACATGTTTAAGCTATGTCCATTACCAATCCAAGTGCCCAAGGAAATTTTGGCATGGGGTGTCTATGTGTGTGTGCATGGGCATCTAGAGAATAGATATAGATCCATATTGACCACACATCTATTAAGCACTAAGCATTGAGAGGGATCAAAACTCTAGTGATACTAATATCTTTTCAAGTTTTTCCCTATAAAAGAGATTTGCATGGATTTGATACATCCGTGTGTGCTAAATCAGTGCTTAAATGGATCTATAAAGATATTAATTCAATTGAATTTAGATAGAAGTTAGTCTTAATAATCAACTATACTATTAGATGAAAAATATTGTTAGATGAAGAAATGTTTTAATCACCTACAAAATATAGTTATAATTCTATTTTAGAAAAGAGCTTTAGAATTTTAATTTAATTATGGATAATTATGAAGTGGATATTAGAGATTTAACCTTCATAATTATGAAGTGGATATTCTAATATATTCTTATTAGTATACAAAAATCAAAGGTTGAGATTTATATCCAAAGTAGTTATGTTTTTTTTTTTTCCCTTTTAATTCATTTAACTAATTAAAAAGATAGTATATGAAATATGAAATGAGTTATGACTTTTTAGACATATGGTATTGATAGGCTATGGTGTTCACCCATAATATTGTAAAATAAAAAAGGATTAAAATTCTCCATTATAAAGTGAAAATAACTCTATATAATTAATAATTTTATTACATATTTTTTAAACATAAAAATGATTAATATTCCTATTAGTTCTTATAATAATAATTTTTTTATATTTTTTTTAAAATTTAAGTAATTGAAATGTAACATAAAAAAATTGTTATCATATCTATCCTAAATTAATGCATATAAACTTTTATCATTTTATTTATATTACTATACTAATAATATACTATCCTGCATTTCATTATTTTTACCATTTATTCACAACTATCTCCGTCACTAAACCTGAGTGTACTAATATTATACTATCCTACATTTCATTATTTTCGCCATTTATTCATAACTATCTCCGCCACGAAACCAATATAAACAGTTGAAAAATGTTATAATCAATAGAAAATTACCTTGATATATCACGTAAAACTAATGGTATCGAGACGCAGCTAAGGAAATAAACGGGAGAAGCAAAGCATAGTTGCAGCGCTCAACTTCTGTACATACGATCGATGTATTCGATGGGAGCACGTGAAACTCAGGTACACAGCGACAACGCGGAGAAAATAAAAAGCATTTTGTCGGGGGATAGAGATCGGACATTTCAAAGATAATGATGGTCATAGGTAGGTAATTATTGTTCTCAGGAATTTTAGCGACGTCTCCAAGACATGCACGAGCGCCATTTCTAAGCCACAAAGCTCCAATAATTGAATTTTGGACAGCATGTGACAAGATTCGAAGGGAAGTTCGCCCATTCTCTTTTTCTTCCACAACCATAATGAGTATCTTACTCAGCAAATTTAAAGCAGCAACAAATTAGTGCCTCATATCACTCATTTTTTTTAACTAAATACATAACTGGAGCATATACCGCCCGGCCCACTCCATAGCTGCCAGGCCCATTCCAGAGCTCCATATGTATTGTTTGCCTACTTAAACTGCCTCGAAGAGGATCTCTGTCACTTTCGGCATTAATTTCATCCTCTGCGGAGATGAGACAACGACAAAATACAAAGGCGTGGGGTTCTCGCCTGAAGTCTGAAGTCTTACACTGAACATGTGGTTGTGCTGATGTGTCACGTTATTTTCTATTGAACGGCTGGCGGAGTCAGAAAAGGAAACAAACATAACGCAACCAATCAACCGCATAGCTCCCTCTCAAGTCCACCGTACTTGTAGGACAGAATTCACCCGTGCGATAGCATCTACAGCGCTGCGCGCACTGTTATAGTGCGCAGCGATGACGTTCTGGGATGCGATTCTTCTAATTATTTACCATGAAGATATGTAGTGTGTTCATTTGCGAAATCTCAATATGGAGAATGTAATTATTAAGTTTTGGAATTTTTTTTAAGGGATATTTACTGGATTTAGATTTTGTAACTTCTTGGTAAAATTACAATTTTGAGTTCATTTATTAAAATTATAAATATTTGTTAAAATTATTTATTAAAATTATAAACTTTTATTAAAATGATAGATATTTGTTAAAATTATAAATTTGAGTTGTATAATTTGGATGAAAATATTTGTTTTTAGCCCATCAAAGCCAGAAGTCTTTATTTACAATTGAAGCCAGAAGTCTTTATTTACAATTGATGTTTTTGATGTATTTTATGGAATTAGGATAGCAATTAAACTAGACACATGTTTGATATAGGTGCAACAGTCCCTCCAAAAATAGAATCAGTGAATTAGTATATTTATTAGGAGTGAAATCCAAAACACAAGATCAATTCAACCAGAATGAAAAGCATGCTAAATTAATATCTATTTTCACATCCAGATTCAAATGACTTTAATTTAACAATATCCTTGGGAGAGAAACATAATCTTTCATTGGCCTAGGAAGAAATCCAAGTGTTTGTAAGATTTATGTATTCTTTCCACGCCAATGAAAGATTCTATTTTTCTTCCATGAATGTTGTTAAATTAAAATCATTTGAATCTCGATGTGAAAATAGATCTCAATTTAGCATGTTTTTCGTCCAAGTTGCATTGATTTTGTGTTTTGGGCATTCTTACAAAGTAGATGTTCTAGAGTTTCTCAAAGTGCTGAAACTCATTTATGTAGTTAAAAAAACTTTTTAAATTACTAAAGAGCTCAATCTTGCTCACAATAATATATATATATATATATATATATATATAATATATATAAAAGAGAAAATACAAATAGTCATGGTCAATCGAAAACCCTTGGACTAATATACACAGATAAATTATTTTAGCAACGAAAAAAACTAGCACAAAACACTACTAGTATAGCAATCACATTAGTAATGTGTGTTTGATGTATATCAACCACAATTAATAACTATTAAGTATATGCTAAGGATTCAAATTAATAATAATTAATATATAATTATAATAATTAGGTTTTAGAATATAATATATAAATAAATATTATAATTAGAAAATATTGAAATTATAAATATAATAATTAAAATTTAGGGTTTTGATACAGGTAAAGATAAGTTACTTATTTATTAAATTTCAATAACATCGAAAGCCTATATTAAACTTAATATTATAAATGTTAAACCAATAATATAAATCTTTATTTTAAAATAATATAAACTCATTATTATAAATTTTTATATTAAAAATGATAATTAAGACTGATCAATTTGACTTACCTAATTTAAATCAATTTGTTAATTGATTATAAATATATATTGTTAATTAAAATATTCTATATAAAAATAATTATTTTGATAGCAGATAAGTTTAATCAATTTGATCCATTAAGTCTTCGTTAGTTTTTTTTGTCCATTCATTAAAATTAATTTGTTAATTGACTGTAAAATCTGATCCATTAAAATAAATTATGATAAAGATATTTAAATTTTATAAAAAATATCGTTTGGTTTTTCAATTCATTTCATTACCATGAACATGAAGAGGGGGCATCTCACATCAATTGGCAACTTACTTCTCAGTACGCAATGAAATTTTCAAAGTCACGAAGAACGTGCTTTTAAATCCATGGGAAGTCGCTTTTAAATCTATGCGAAGTCAAAATTCCTATAGTGAAGTGCTAAAATGCAATTATGACAAAAGCCACGGTGTCCCTAATATTTCTATTTTTAAAATCTTATTGAGATTTGCCTTGACAGATATACGATTCCCGGAAGAAACTGCTGAAAATGAGTTACATGTTTTAGACATCAAAACGTAACCTAACGTTCAATCAAAATATCAAGAGTCTTTATTATTTTACGTAGGGTTGACATTTCCATGTGCTCGAAATGAATTGCTTCGCAGCTAAGGTAGACAGGATCATGTATTCATTCTTACTTGGTGCCGCTCTTGTGTTAATAATGTAAGAAAAGAGAGAGTTTTCATTGTTACGTGGTGATGCTCTTGTGTTAATAATTTAAAACAAGGGAGGCTGCGAAGCAGCAAGTCCCTGCCACTGATTGAAGAACCCCGCCTGACCCAAGAAACAAATGAACGGGCTGGCTGATTAACCGAGGTCTGCAGAGGAAGAAAGTTCCCTGATTGATTTGGCAAGTAGCTGTAAGATGCAAGTAGCCCTGCAGCACTCAGCAAAACACAACCTGCTTCTAAGTTTTATATTCTTCCGCGTTTCAGACTTCGGATGCTTTCCTGAATCTTTGACCCTGAACTTATGTTCTCTGATCCAGAAGTCATTGATTTCGAATGTTAAGACGAACAAGCATTTCAGAAATCGGTCACGATGTGCGTAGCAGGGGGAGCAAGGTGACGCAGTTTCTGATCCCCGCTAGGATAGCCAGTAGCAGATCCGGCAGTTGTATAGCTTCCACCCAGTAGCAGATTCGGCAGTTGTATAGCTTCCAGCCGGAGATCCAGCAGCACCAGTTTCTAGCTCAATTGAGTTTACGCATGCGCTTAATATATATGCGTATATATAACTATGTTGGTAAATATTTCCATTGTAGTAGAATCTAAGGGTGCATAGAAACAAAACAACACATAAGGCATAAAATCTGAGTAGTTTGATGTTTTTGCATGCGTTAGCCCGGCAATAATGATGAACAAAAGTACGGCAACATGAATTACAGAGGCGATGGAATTTATTCTGGATGTAACTTTGGTGCTCCTTATGGCGAGAATGCATGTTATGAAGAGGATGGCAACTGGATCCGAAATCTCATAGTAATAATTGACTTCATAGTCTCCGTATTGTCGAATAGTTTAATTAGTAACTTGATAATCCGTCCAGTGCAATTCACTGAGATAAGTATTTTTGTCCACCGGTTATCGAGCTTGAGATTGTATTATCGTGGCGATGGGGCCGTTGGAAGTCTTGAGGGTGCCAAGTGGGCTGTATATGGTCAGCGCGTGGAACTGCAGCACAACAACCTTGTCCCGGCTATTATGTTGCAGACTATCAATGCCCTTCCAGGCACTCAAACCGCCTCTGTTTCGGGCCTGGCCAGTTTCAGTGGGAGATGTCTTCCTCTTTATTTACTGTATCTCACTGTATCTCAGAATTCGCCTTGAATTCGTTGAACATTGTTGTATGGCGGTTATAGTATCGTCCCATGATTTTTGAAAGCAAAAGCTTTTGTTTGGTATTGTGCAAATTGCATTGCGTATTTAAGGTGGGTATTGAATAGTGCAATCGACCCGTCGTAATAAGCCTTGGTATTTTTGTAGCGGCCCATGCAAATGTTGAAAAGCCTTCTGTGTACTTCACAGAACAGACATTTAAAATCATAATCATTTACAACATAACGTGATAAGACTAGAATCCGAGTGGGGGAAGTTGTCATTAAACCCTCCTAAATAATTAAGATATTTTCTAATTGTCAAAGGTCATGACATTAAAAATTTGGCTGAGACTTCTTGTTAACTCTGTTAATTCAAGCTCGGTGCAAGTGGTCGATTTATGGCTTGATAGTAGTATATATGTTTCAAGAAGTTATCACAAACGTTTGTGATTAAAATATTTATTAAATATATTTAGTTGTTTATTAGATTTATGACCTAATTTTGGAGTTCCAAGAGAATTTTACTAATTCAAAAGGACTCGTTTAATAACATTTTTTCGGTCAAAAAAATTACTAACGATATTTTAAATATAAATTACTTTTGTTATATAATTTCGAATTTGTAAAGCCCATTATTAATTACAACTGATGATTTTAATAACATTTTATTTTTCGCAACAAACTACTTTTATGATGATGGACAGAGTGCCCATAATGAATATATGTTCATTTCGAGTACTGTTTATGCATTTCTTTGGATAAATACACTGACCGAAATCATGATTCTACATTTGTTTGGATAATCACAGAGAACGTAATCATGAACACCTGTAGTTTTACTTTTTTTTGCCAAAAGTGAAATGCCATATGCAATGGAACTTGATCATTAGATTTGACTATTGCTTTGCACAGCCACCGACGACAAAATAAAGAAAGTTGACTTCTATTTACATTTCTGTAATTTTAATATCATGCATTTTTTTCCAATCAGAAAAAATAGTGATTTTTGTAATAATAAAAAATACGGTACATATATTATGTATTAAAACAGGCGTGTAAATAATAAGCAAATACATAGATAGACCCGGGCTCCGTCTATGCATGATCCTTTTGGCGCCCGCTTGCCACGCCACGTATCTCATCGACCAGCTGCCTTCATTACCGAGCATCCAGAAATCCTTCAGATGGCAGTAATATATCTTGCATGCCCGCCTCCCTCTGATAGCTGTTGGCTGTTGAAAGATCCCGTTTATGGTTGCGTGGGAGCGATCTCAGTTCTGCGAGGTGAAGTGAAACAGTTGCAGAGAGAGTTAGCCGAGGCAAGTGCGGATCTTGCCCGTTAAATTCATGGCGTTCTTGCTCATCATTCATGGCATAGATTTCTGGATTTAATGAGAGAACGAGTTCTAGAATTAGCGAGACTGCTTTCTGTCTTACGGAGGCTCCCCAAACTCGGATAATTGGGGTATACGGCAGTGGTGGGTTGGGAAAAAGAACAATGCTCAGAAAAATGTACGACTCATATAAGGTTAGTGACATTTTTGATGATGCGATTTGGATTCCAGTCGATCAATTTCCAAATGTAGAGTTGCAGTTAAATTCAATATCTGTAATACATCAAAACATTTATATTAAGAAGTTATAAATATATCGCACATAACAATTATATCAGAAAGATAGCCCAAAACTTCTGGTTTTAGATACATAACAGTAATATCCAAACTTGTTTTACAAAGTTTATTTTTTCTTTACGATTGGAGCTGCTAGTCATAGAGATGCTAAATCTGAGACCATTTGCGGAATATTTGCATGCAGAAACTCTACACAACTTGTCTTGTCATTGGATGTTCCTTGTGGCACAGGAATCTGTCCTCTATAGTTATTTGGGAACATCATCATTGTCCCTGACGATAACAATGTTGCAGAGGTAATCAAGGGCGGAGTCGTATTTGTGCTTGAGATCATGTTTGGTATAATCTGAATTCCTGAGAATAGTTATCGTTATCAGCGATAACCCCTGCATTGAGAAACAATAGGTACTTCACAGTTTCTTTTGAATGCACTTGTAGTGAATTTTAAAAAAGTGGAAAATGAAACCGTGAAAGCAATTTCATGGATGAACTTCATTCATTCTAATACAACAAAAACGATATGTAAATTCCACTATTTTTCCATCATTTATTCGAATTGAGAACTGTATATACTAACATCGATGCAAGGCTCCTTAAGGTTAAACTTTTTTATGATAAACGAGATATACGTTTGGAATGATGGCATACTCACCAGCGGCAGCATGACCAGATAATCCTTTAGTTTTCTTGTCGTCATCCTGTAAATTTGTTGTCCCTGCCTGACATTGGGATGTAGTACATTGACTCGGTTTAGGTTTCCGCCGGCGTCTGTTGTGGTCAGCAAGGCGCTTTCTGCAGCTCCGCTTTCCTCCGTCAAATTCAGATGTCGGATGAAATCTGTCGAAACAGCATCACAATTTAGTATTCAATTAGAAATGACATGAAAATCTATAAGTATATTAGAAAAAATTATAAAAGATTATTTTACACTTGAAATACAGATTGCCGTGTATGCAGGGATAGAAATATAAACGCTCAAAGTCAATAGAACTACATATATACAGTAGGGAATTACAAAATGTAGGCGAACAAGATAATACCTTTCAACGTTGCATTTGTGCAGGAGTTGAAGATCTTCGGAATAGAACGCCGCCTGGGGAATAGAACGCCGTCTGAAGCAGCGTGAACTTGCAGGAATTGCAGTAGGGGCTACGGTTATGCTCAATATTCTCATCGCCGGGTAAGTCTACTTTCGAACCCAGCGAAGTCATTAAACACAGTATAATACACAGTCGCCCTTATAATTCTTTGATAACTGTCCACAGATCGAACTCCGGAGGTTCCATGAATCCGGTTCGAACCCTGGGGCCTGCAATTGCAGCAGGCAACTATAAAGGCATCTGGATATACCTCTTAGCGCCCATAATTGGAGCATTGTGTGGCGCTGCGGCCTATACTGTGGTTCGTCTGAAGGGGGAGGATAACCAAGGAAGACCTACCAGGAGTTTCAGGATCTCTGGAATATTGGAATATATGGCAGTGGAGCTTGAACAAGGCGGTGCCAAGAAAATAACTCTTGGCAGACACGTAGAACTTCATGAAGAACAGCTGCCAACAGCTGCGATGACACGGCAGGGCTGCCATACTTATGTTAAACCATAAGTACATAAGTTTTGGTTAACAGTAAATGTTACGAGTTTAATGCTAATGCAAACATAGCATTAGTTCATAGCATTAGTTCATTAGTTCATAACTGAGTTCATGAAACGAAACTGTCAAATGTTCACTTGTCCTAACTTTTGAGCCCTTATAACTGCCCGTATGCCTCGTTTTGAGGCCAAATAAGATGGAAAACTCGCTCATTGGTCAAAGGAATAAGAAAATATAAAATACCGTGTTGGTTTTTGTGTCATATCAGCTAACTTTGTTTTAAGTTACATAATGTTGATGGGTTATCGTGCCAGACTAATGCTAGCCTTGCCGATCGATTACTATAGTCCCTGCCAGCCCGGAGGGCAGGGACTAAAAAGTGTGTTTGGATGGGATAAAAAAATTAAAGAAAAAAATTCAGATTTTTTAAATAAAGGGAGTTTGATTAGATTTAGACAGTTTAAGTTTGATTTTGTAAACTAATTAAGATTTTGAAATTAATTGTAATTGAAATTCTCAATAAAAATTACAACCACATTCAGAATAAAAAATATAACGACATTAAGAACTATACTTGGGAGGAGAATTCAGCCATATTAAGGGATTTGGCTCAGTCAAGATGTCATTCCTCATTGTTTTTTGGGGCTTAAACACGGTTGAGAACAGTTTCTTAGACCTTCGCTAATGACAAATATACATTTTTAAACCTTTTTAAATTTAAAAGAATAAGGGGAAAAAAAATGATTAAAAAGAAAAGAAAGAAAAACACATTTTATAGAAGGTGAGAAATTTTTTATCATTTTAATATAGTATTTCATTTTAATATAATTAAATTTATTTGATAAAAAGATATTTATTTATTTTATTGTTTAATTATATTTTATTTAAATCAGATGGTTTTATTTAATTTGAACATCTATATTTCCCTGAATTTTATATATATAATATATTATAATAATCATATTTTTGGGTAATTTAAAAAATGCCAAAATAGTTAAAACACTTTTAAAAAAATAAAATTTTATATATATATATATATATATATATATAAATCATATTTTGGGTAATTTAAAAAATGCAAAATAGTTAAAACACTTTTAAAAAAATTAATTTTGCATAATTTTTAAAGGTTGTGAATTTATATTTACTTAAATCATATATAGAATAAAATAAAATAAAGAAAAAATAATTCTAAAGGTGTAATCTTATCTTTGAAAATTCAAAATAATTAAAACACCTTAAAAAAAACTTAGTTTTGTGTAATTTCAAAAGTTGTGTTAAGAGCTATAGTTGTGATAGGTTAAAAAAATGTTTTAAAATGTGGATTCCATTTTTTATTGATTTTGATAGATTATATAGTTTTAGGGCAATGTAATGACCTCGGAAAATTTATAAATAACATTTCTGTTGTTACCAGCATGGGTAAAACATTGAACAAGAATTATTTTTACTTTCAAAATTATGTCATTATAAATGTTGTTAGTTTATAATTGGAAATGGATTGGAAAATGAAAGTTAATAATTATTCTTTAGGGAATTGTTTTCTTTGCTGGTGATGTAAAGGAAAACGGTTGCCAAGAAAACCCTAACTTCTTTCCTTCCTTCCTTAGTGAAAAGGAAAGGAAAAGGAAAGACCGGGCTATTAGAGGAATAGATGGAAAGAAAAAGAAAGGGAATCAAAAACAAAGAAAACATGCTAAGTCTGGTAAGGACCAGATAGCATGAGCACAGAGGTGCATTTTAAAATTTGCTGAAGGTAGTAGACTAGCAAAGAAGCTTGGGAGGAGACTCTATGTTCAGACGGTCTCATGGTTGGGAGACGGTCTCATGGTCGGGAGGAAAGACAAGCTGAAAACTAGTTTTCTGCAGAAGAGGAAACTCGTGCAAATAATAGTACAGGTAAGTATGATGTTTTGTTATTAAATATATTGTAGAATACCTGATGGACTGCTTGCTGGTTCTAAAGACAATCTTCCGAATCTGGTTGCTATATCTTCTATGTCTTCAATTTGTTCCTTTCCCAATTCCTGGAGATCCTCAATCATGAACTCTCTACTTTTGCAATATATATAATGCTTATAAGAACTGTCACAAATTTATACTAATTCCGCCTTCTTGATTGGTCTTATCTGCTCACTGTTTTGTTGGTCGAAACAAGTTACATATATAATTGCGCACAAAATTCTTTGATTACACATATATATGAATGTGGTAACAATACTCCATGCAACCGGTGGCGCACAGCCTTTCCATGGTTTTTACCCTGTTCCAGTACACCATATAGGAATCAACAATGCATAGCTTCACGGTTTTTTAATACAAATTCATAGGACTTGCAACAGCTATGTCGTAATACAAACCAGGCAGTGTATTAAATCTGTGGAGAATAGAGTTTCGGTTTATGGAGGCAGCGCACTGTAAATTCATTTAACATTACCATTCGACCATATCACTTGACAATGCACACAGCATTAAATCTATAAAGACGGTGCATTACCAATTGTTCGGTGCTTGAATACCACGGTTCTGTGGTTGAATACCAGGCCGATAATACTACAATTCACTGTTCTTTTTTATTAATAAAACCAACAGTCTTTTATGAGCCGCCCAGAACTATAATACAGTCCATACTTAGCTATACAGAATGCGCCCCTACTTAATTCAAGGCGATGTTTTTTCTTACATTGGAGAGCCGCCCCCTTGAATCCTTTTTTCCTACTGTTCATGCATACAATAATTTTCTAATTCTAGACTCTTATCTGAAAAGAAACCTTCCTATTTGGCATCTGATTTTTACATCTTTTCCTTCCTATTCTTAGCTGCCTTATTACCAAAAGCAATTACATATAGAAAGTAGCAATACATAGTAATCTTAGCTTTTCTTTGTTTTTTCCTCAACACTAATCTAGCATGCCTTATTCTATCTAGAAAAGATGGCATGTTCTATTTTCTAAATTTAACTAAAAAAAACATGGAAAACAGCAGGCTAAGGATCCCACTCCTTGCCTGTAGATTTTTTATTTTTTTTTTTATGGAATAAATCAGAAGATTTTTCCTCTGAATCAGATGCTCCTGCATCAGACTCCTGAGGACAAAAATCTTCATGGGCTCCTGTCCATGAGCTAGTCTACAGATTTGCCCAGTTTCTGTAGAACATCTTCTGTGACCCAAGTAGCTTCAGTGATTGGCTGTCCTTTCCATTTGACCAGATACTGGAAGTATTCCCGTCTCCTTGTCTTCTTGTGCACCTGCTTGTCTAGAATTCTTTCTGGCTGTAATTTCCTTGCTGTGGGCAGCTGTTTTACCCAGTTAACCTCTGTAGTCTCTTGATCCTGTATTGCATCATCTGTAGCTTTATCTTCATATTTATACAAGTCTGCAACATTAAAAATTGGTGATATTCCCACACCAGGTGGAAATTCAATCTCATAAGCATTTGCAGAGAACTTCCTCATTATCTTGCATGGTCCAATTTTCTTAGACTTCAACTTATTGTATTCACCCTTTGGAAATCTCTCCTTCCTGAGATGTGCTAACACCAAGTCTCCAACTTCAAAATTCACTTCTCTTCTCTTCATGTCTACTCTTGCTTTGTACTTGATGTTGCTATCTTGCAGCTGCTGTTTCACCTGTTCATGAATTGATTGCATCCTCGAAGCAAAGCCTTCACCTTCTGCACTCCTCATTTCTTCTTTCCCCAAATTTCTTAGTTCAGATATTCCTCTAGGATGCATTCCATAAACAATATGGAATGGTCTCTATCCTGTACTCCTGTTTGGCGAATCATTATATGCATACTCAACTTGTGGCAATACCTGATCCCATTGCTTTGGATGCTCTGCAGTAAGACTCCTCAAAAGATTGCCTAAGCTTCTGTTCACAACTTCAGTCTTGTCCATCCGTCTGAGGATGATAGGCTGAGCTGAAACTTAGCTTGTTCCCAACTTCTTCCATAATGTTCTCCAGAAATGTCCCACGAACTTTGAATCCCTGTCTGAAACAATGTTTTTGGGCAACCCATGCAATCTTACAATTTCTTTAAAAAACAAGTTAGCAATGTGAGAAGCATCACTAGTTTTATAACAGGGAATAAAGTGTGCCATTTTTGAAAATCTATCTACTACAACAAAGATTGAATCATACCCTCTTTGAGTTTTGGGCAATCCCAACACAAAATCCATGCTTATCATATCCCAAGGCCTATCTGGAATGGGCAATGGAATATATAATTCGGTATTCTAGCTTCTTCCTTTTGCATACTGGCAAACTTTACAATTTCTTACATACTTCTCCACCTCAGATTTCATTCTTGGCCAGAAATAAAACCTGTTGAGCTGCTCCAAAGTCTTCTCTACACCAAAATGACCTGCAAGTCCTCCATTATGCTTTTCTTTGATTAAATTTTCCCTCATGGAACACACTGGTATGCACAACTGATTTCTCCTGAACAATAAACCATCCTGTAGAAAATAATCCAGCCATTTACTCCTATCTGCCAAAACTGGATTCCTGCAAGCTTCAAATGCCTCTTTAAAATCTGCATCATTTTCATATAACTCCTTGAGAAAATCAAAACCCACCACATGGAATTGACTTTCCTGCAACAAAACATTCCTTCTACTTAAGGCATCTGCAACTTTGTTTGACTGTCCAGTTATATGCTTCAACACAAAATGAAAGCTTTGAAGATATTCCACCCATTTAGCATGTTTCTGGTTGAGCTTTGGTTGCTGCATGATCACCTACCATATTTCTTCAATTTCTACGTCCAGCTTGCTATTGCTGTTCCCAATTTCTGTTAATTCAACTGCCGCCATAGATGTTTCTACCTCCCAAACTTCCTGTCCCTCTGCAACATACTTTGGCTCATCACCTGTAAACACAATCAAATTGTTAGCATTAAAATCACAAGACCCACTGGTCTCATTTGTCACTTTAGTCACTAATTTCTTTTTCTGCAGCTCCAAGTCTTTTTCAGGATCCAAAAATTTTTCACTCGCTTTCTCCTCAGCTTTCTCTGGCAATAATTCAACATGCTGATTTCTATTCACCAGGAGATTGTCAGCTAGTCTGGCCTTCTTACCATCTTCTGCTTTATGACTATCCTTCATGAAAACTTCCTTGTCATATCCTGGATTCTCCAACCAGTATTCCAACAGTACAATTTCTTTGTAGCATTTTTGAAGCATCACATCATCATTTACACTCCCATTTATCTTGGCATCCTCTTCCTTATGTCCTCTACTGTGGCTTTTTGCTGAACCTCTGCTACGACTATTTGTAGTCATCTTCTTCTCGTTTTTCTTCTTCACAATTTCCTTTGCAACAAGCCTCTGCAACAGCTAGTCCTCCTAGCTGCAAGCTTACCTCACTAAGCCCTCCTCACTTAGTCTTTTGGTAAGCACGGGTCCTCTGTCTGGAACCTCTTCCTCAGCAACACCTTTGCTCCTTCTAGGCTTCTGCAATCTCCCACTCTCTCCTGAGAACACTTCACTTGTCCTCTCTATCCAATTCCTTATTGGATTCTTCAGGTTCACTGCCACTCCTCTGCAACCATAAACTTCAATTGATAAATTTCAAATCAAAAAAATAATTTCACCTCTTAAGATCTTGCGTGATCTCGTCTTCTTCCTCTCGTGCCGAGAGTCGAACTCGCCTCCTCTGATACCACAAATGATGGACTGCTTGTTGGTTCTAAAGACAATCTTCCGAATCTGGTTGCTATATCTTCTATGTCTTCAATTTGTTCCTTTCCCAATTCCTGGAGATCCTCAGTCATGAACTCTCTACTTTTGCAATATATATAATGCTTATAAGAATTGTCACAAATTTATACTAATTCCGCCTTCTTGATTGGTCTTATCTGCTCACTGTTTTGTTGGTCAAAACAAGTTACATATATAATTGCGCACAAAATTCTTTGATTACACATATATATGAATGTGGTAACAACACTCCATGCAACCGGTGGTGCACAGCCTTTCCACGGTTTTTACCCTATTCCAATACACCATATAGGAATCAACAGTGCACAGCTTCACGGTTTTTTAATACAAATTCATAGGACTTGCAACAGCTATGTCGTAATAGAAACCAGGCAGTGTATTAAATCTGTGAAGAATAGCATTTTGGTTTATGGAGGCAGCGCACGGTAAATTCATTTAACATTACCATTCGACCATATCACTTGACAATCCACACAGCATTAAATCTATAAAGACGGTGCATTACCAATTGTTCGGTGCTTGAATACCACGGTTCTGTGGTTGAATACCAGGCCGATAATACTACAATTCACTGTTCTTTTTTATTAATAAAACCAACAATCTTTTATGAGCCGCCCAGAACTATAATACAGTCCATACTTAGCTATACAGAATGTGCCCCTACTTAATTCAAGGCGATGTTTTTTCTTACATTGGAGAGCCGCCCCCTTGAATCCTTTTTTCCTACTGTTCATGCATACAATAATTTTCTAATTCTAGACTCTTATCTGAAAAGAAACCTTCCTATTTGGCAGCTGATTTTTACATCTTTTCCTTCCTATTCTTAGCTGCCTTATTACCAAAAGCAATTACATATAGAAAGTAGCAATACATAGTAATCTTAGCTTTTCTTTGTTTTTTCCTCAACACTAATTTAGCATGCCTTATTCTATCTAGAAAAGATGTCATGTTCTATTTTCTAAATTTAACTAAAAAAAACATGGAAAACAGCAGGCTAAGGATCCCACTCCTTGCCTGTAGATTTTTTTTTTTTTATGGAATAAATCAGAAGATTTTTCCTCTGAATCAGATGCTCCTGCATCAATACCTTAGTGGAGGATTTAATAAGTTGGTAAGCCTGTGTTTTCTTTCAAAAAAAAGAAATACTTCTTGGTAATTAGATGGGTCAGGTAAACAGTTAGAATAGATGATACCTAAGGTTAAGTAGCTGCAGGTGTCATGAGAAAACATCACAGCCTCCTAAGCCCAAGTAGCAGCTTAGTCAGAGGGTTTGTATAAAAGGGGAAAAAGGAAAAGAAATTACCCTTGAACTGTACAACTAATATGCTAAAATTACCAGTAAGTTGGTAAAGGACATATGTCCTTTTTAATCATATAGAGAGCTAAATACTAAAATTTCCATTAAGTACAGTAAACCCTGTTGATGAAATCAGTAGAGAAAGAGTCAACTGAATACGATTCACATCAGAGTTAATCATTTCACAGTCGAACAAATAGCGAAAGGAAATTGTAACACAGTACCAATAACGTCATTCAATCAACAAGAACTGTTAGAGAATGTCGCGGCCATATGATAACAAGATTAATATCGAGTAACCTCAGTATAACAATTCAATAGCAAGTAACCTCATTATAACGGACGCATGCATGAGACTCTAAGTTATACAGGAGAAAACTGATACAAAGAAGAGTATTAAATGTCACTCTACAGCTATTGTCGCGGCGTATGATTCGCGCCATTTGTGTAAGTGCAGCAAAGTATTAAAATACGAAGACATTAACCTATTTTATACTGATTAAATTAACTCATACAGAACAGTGCCGAGCAACAATATGTGCAAATATATTCCACAAATCCGTCTGCATGCATAACGAAATGTTGGCGGAAAACAAATGAAAAATACCCTTGAACCAATAGTGACTTGATTCCAAATAAACAAGGGAAAACAACAATACCCATTAACTGTATTGTGCTCAGCACGCGAAATAAATCCTTAAACATAGTTCAAATTAAACTGTAACCAGAGTGTCTTGCGAAGTAACAGAGACCATGTATTCATCGAACCACTACTCCTAAATAAACAAGAACTCATACGGAATGGAGTTTGTGTCACATAAACAGTACAGTATTACATTTAACCATCCGGAACTGAAAGTGTTCCTCCAAAAACAATGACAATAAAACCAAAAGGGTCATGAAGTTCGATGCCTCATGAAACGGAATTCGACAGTTTCCCTTCTCCTAAGAAAGGGTATGACTAGTGAACCAAACTCTTCAGCAAAAGGCTCAAAGGAGCGACCTGGCATAAGAAAACAGGAACGTAACCATAGGAGCCGACACCAACCTCTAATATATACCATTAAACAGGGGTAATGAGGTCCATACCCAGAATGTGGATTGAATACCGGCAGAACTGTTGGTAATTCCTTCTCTCCACGGCATGGACTCGCCAAACCTGTAATACACATTCAGAAAAAAACTCATGAGTGATAGCTTAATTGTTTAATCTTTCAAAAGGAAGTTAGAGGTTCCATGATCGAGTATCATTAACAATGTTATATGTATAAGGTCCATGCTCGGAACGTGGATTGAATACTGACAAACTGTTGGTAATTCCTTTCTCCGCGGCATGGATTCGCCAAGCCTGTAATATACATTCAGAGCAAAACTTATGAGCGATGCAACCCTGAATTGACGGCCTTCTGAAATGAAAGAAACTGAAAGTGAATAAAACTAATAACGCGAAAGCGTAAATATACCTGGTCTCCAGCTATTGGAAAAGAACGCGCAGAAGGACACTGCATCCTTCACATTGACGGTGTTCGGCCTCACCTCTAGTCACAAGGAAAAAACTCAGAAAATAACGATGGCAGACTTGTGAGCAGAGGAAATCCCTCTCAGAAAACTAACCACGCAACAAATGAAAGCCTTAAGCCCTAGAAAGATCCAAATGAAGTCCTCACCTTAACTCCTGGTCATTCGATGGAGAAAGGACTGATCACCACTGTTAATTAAGTCTAGAATCCCAAGACACCAGTACTGTGTCTGGGGTATTAATGTCAACAGCTACCCGCCAAGTGAAAACCGGAACGGAAAGGGAAACATTCCTCGAGGAGAGCCAGCTGTTTAACGCTTGACTAATCAACCATTAATGAGAATGGAAACGAAAACCCTGTTGCACTGCCAACGCAGCCATGTGTACATAGGAAATCCATACAGTAACCAGCATCGAGATGTGTAGTGGGTGAGACCACGTGCCAGCACAAATGGTAGGTTGACGGGTGATGCGTCATTAATTTTATAAAGAACTACGAGGTGGTGACATGAAACCCATTAAACCTTCGAACGATGTAATATGTCATATATGGTTATGCATATAACCTTCGAACAATATAATATGTCATATATGGTTATGCATATAATAAATTTTTTTTTTACATTGTTATCATATAGTAAATAGTGAATGGGGTTTGTGACAGGCAATTTCTTAGACCATAAGTTATTATAGCTAGCCACAAATACACTAATAAATTCAAAAAAAAATTAAAAAAAAAAATATTGAAAGAAAGAAAAAATAAATTGATTTAATAATTAAATGAAAGAAATTTATTACAAACTATAATATTTATTTCATATAACATTTTTTTTTTATTAAAAAAAAATTAATTATATATATATAATATTTATTTATTTATTTATTTATATAAGAAATTCTTATGATGGAGTCCAAGTAAAATACATTTTAAGTGGTATTTCTTTTTCTTCTTTTTTTGACACAATCCAACATTATGAAAGTAAGCTTACATTCAGAAGAAATTAACTCGTGCAAGAATTCTATAAATGGGCAGTTTGATGATATAAGCAATAGAGAAACCCGACTCCACTTTGAGGAATATCGCCTTTTTTGTACACTCCGGTGCTAGGGTTTCAAACCCAATTTAGAGCGAAGATCTACCCATTATTTATTAATGTTAATAAAAATTTTATGAGTGTATAAATAAGATTTACCCATTATTTACTAATGTTAATAAAAATGTATCAACATATAATTATTTATACTTATATTTATTTAAACTAAATCAATTAAATGTGGTATAAAATTCATATATAGAAATCAATTATTTTTATATTAATTAAATGGTTGTAGTTTTATTTATATGCAATATAGAAAAGCATATTAATTAAATGGTTGTAGTTTTATCTATATGCAATATAGAAAAACTGTGTTAAGGATTGTATTTGGGAGGGGATGCTCCTTGAAAATATTAGTAATGTTAATCATTTATGTGTCATTTTTCATTATTTTTTTATTTCTTAGATATTTTTGGGACAATGTTTTAAGTGAAGGATAGTTAGTCACAAATAATAATAAATTGAAAATTGAAAATGAGAAGAAATAAATTAGAAAGTGATTTATATAGAATAATGATCTTTTATTAGAAATCATGTTCCAAGTATAGTATATGGTATTTTATTTTAGAGTGGGATAATTAATTTGAGATTTTTATTTTATTTATTTATTTATTTATTTATTTTTCTTTTTCTGTGAATAAAGGAGTTTTTGTTAAGTCAAAGTATTACACATTTGTTTATAGTTTCTTAAAATCTTAGTGGCCTCATTCTTACTAAATTAATTGTCTAGTAGGTGGAAACTCAGACACATAACAAACTTTCAAAATAATCATATTAACTAGAATAGCAAAGGAAAGTGATATGAGAAGACATTCAAAATCAAAATCAAAATACAACCGATCACCATTAGAAATAAGAAAAATTGATTGAAGCACGATAGTCTAGTCATGAGCTAGGTGATGGTGGAGGTTTGAAATCATAATGGACATGCTTCTCCATATGGGCCAACCTTCCATATAGCTTATCCTAATTCTACTAAATGTGCCTTTGCCCTCTCATTAGGTTAGCCAAGTAATCGCGCATCTATCGTTGGTTACATTGGAGGTTGTTCATAAATATTATGATGGAATTTGTGTCATCATGTCAAACCCTACTAAGCTGGTCCAGAGTAAGAGTGATGTTTCTCAATAAATTGTTGCTATCATCTAAAAGGGGGGACCACTCCATAGTGTAAGGTGGATAAGTAGGAATAAGTTCTATAACCTCACCTTAGCTAAGGTTTCCCTAAAATTTCCCACCTCACAGCCCCCTCTTTCCCATTCCCCTTCTCACATGCCCACATTAGCAAGGCCTTGCCATCTGGGCATCTCCAAAACTAGTGTAGGCACACCTTAAATTATCCATGCACGTAGGAGAAGCATTAATAACCCCAATTTGACTCATACTCTGGCAAAAATAAAAACTTCAAACACAAGCTAGCAAGACAAATTACAATGTAGTCACTGAGAATCTTGGGTAATTTCCTAAGGAAGTCCCATGGTGGTCAGACCGACTACAACAAATCAACAAGGAGGTGATATGATATTAGAGGTTGAAATATGAAGTCAAAGGCCTTGCACGATCAAATATAGCTCCAAAACTACCAATGCCACCCCATAAAATTACAATAGGCACAAAACCTCCAAAATGACCCAAAGATAAGCTAAAGAGAGTCAATTATGGCTCAAATAAGCTCAAGGCCAAGGCAAAAAAGCTAGTAACTCCCTCAACCCCACCAAAATGCACATAAATACCACTATGCTAGGGACCAAAGAGATAGCTCAGTAGAATGAGGGGGAGGGTAGGTATATTTCCCTCTTGTCGAGCCCCTCGTCCCCCTAACAAAGCAAAAAAACCCCAACAACCTAGTACTAACATAGAGAAATAGAATTGACAACAATACCAGTCAAAATTCAACACTTCTAGAGACTTAATTTCTAACCATACACCCCAAAAACTATAATAAAATAACAAGGGATAAAGCGACAATCCCATACTTTTCTCCTGGCTTTAGAATTCTACATCGAGTTATGAGCCACTCTAATGCGTCAACAACATGCATAGGAATTACAAGATTAATTATCCCTCCATAAATCCCCAGGAAGCAATTCCATATACCAAGATACCAATTGAGCTTTCGTTGAACTGATATTCCTCCATTCTTGTCACACAAACTCGACAGATACCACCCCCAAAAGTTTCTCTTAGAGCAAGAAAAATATGAGCCCAATTGAATTTAGCTTCCCTCTTGAATAAGGAAAGTTGAATGTGAACCCCCATCCATACTAGACTTACCACCATGTAACCAATATAACAACTTCACAGGAGGTGTCCACACCTCAATGAAGTTATTTGATGTCCCGTCCATTAAAGAGACCTTAATGCATCGTAACCTCGATACAATCCCTCACATAAAGTTGCATGGTTGCAGGTTGTCACACCACCTCTATTTATTAACAAGATCATCTATTTATTAACAAGATCATTAGTGGGTTGGTGAGCACCCTTCCTAATCCCCACACTCCCACTTTTTTGACAACCCATTAAGGAGGAGGAAAATTATTTACTTATTTTATTGATTTGGTATATTTTATTTAAATCAAAATGATGTATAAATATTTTTACTCATTTTAAAGAATTGTATTTTGCTTCAAATAAATGAGGTATAAATTCATTAATTTAGTGTAAGAAAAAAGATACCTTTAATTCCAAAAATATATATATTTGTATGGATAAATGAAGATTAATTATTTTTATGTTAAGTAAAAGTTATTGCTTTATTTGTGTGTCATTTAGAATATTTATATTAAGGATTGCATTTAAGAGGGAAATATGAAAAAAATGAAATGAAAAAATATAACATATTTAGAATTTGTTTTTCCTTTTAGGATTTCATTTTTCTTTGACTTTGATAGATTAGATTACTCTGTGAACAATTTCTAACTCATAAAGTCCACAAATATATAATAAAAAAGAAAGACAAAAAAAAGTAATGTATAGAGAAACTATGAGACAGAGATTTTTTTTTTTAAATATGAATAAAGAGATTTTATACAATTTTATTCCCTAAAATATAGTATTTTATTTTATTGTATTCTAATTCATTTAATAAGTAGAAGATAATAATATTTTATTGTTGAATTAATATTTTATTTAAACAAATTGATTGTAAATATTTCACTTGTATTTAAATTGTTTCTATATTTACATATTACAGTACAAATACGGTTGTTTTTTTTTTTTTATATATGAAAGTTAATACAACTAAAAAACTTAAAAATGGTAATTCATTGATTTTAAAAAGTAATTAAAAATTGTAGTTGAGAGGAGTTTTAAAAAAACACCATGACAATGATAAGAGTTTGTGTAACCCAGCTCAAATGTCATTTTTCATTGATTTTAATGGGTTAAATAAGGTTATATAATTATTTTTGAACCATAGCCATTCATAAATCCAATAATAAAATAAAATTTCAACATAATTGAAGAAAACCAATTAAAAAAACAGAAAAAATGATTTTATATCATAGAAGAGAAATTTTATTGTAAAATAAAGTATTTAATTTTAATGTGGCTAAATTTATTTTATAAAGAGAATTTATTTATTTTATTTTACTAATTTAAAAAATATTGATTTAATATAAATAATTTTACTCAATTAAAGAACTAATCAATTAAATGATCCTACTATATGGTTATTTTAGAATGGTTCCATTTGAAATAAATTATCTTTTTATCCAAATTCCAAATTCTACTCCATGGCTATCTGTTGAGGAGCTTGCTACTTAAAAATGTTTGGTTAAATAATACTTTTAAAATAAATATAATCGTAGATTAACCTAAACACCAAAATTAAACAATATAATATAATATAAAATATTATTTATTTATATATATATATTATATATATAGTATATATATATATAAACTACTTTCACATTACTTAAAAAAGGTTCAATCCTGTCTGTGTAACTTAGAAAAGCTGACAGGGTTAAACAGGTAACACTTATTGTAAATAATTAAACCGACTCATACAGATAATGAAAAATGTTGAGCTTTGCTACTTTAAAAAAGTTTTGTCAAATAACGGTTTTAAATAAATATAATCGTAGATTAACCTAACATTAATATTCTCTCTATATATCTATAGAGAATAAAAATGAACTACTTTTATATTACTTAAAAAGGTGCAATCCTGTCTAACTTAGAAAAGCTGACAGGGTTAAACAGGTAACACTTATTGTAAATAATTCAACCGACTCGTACTAATAATACAAAACCAGAAACAGTGATGATGATTATGGAAAAATGGAATATCAATTATCTCCTAGCCGTGCATCTATTATTGGCAACATTAGCTCCATACATTCGTGATAAAAATTGATTTAGAAAGGTGTAATCCTGTCTCTGTGTAACTCAGAAAAAGCTAACACAGTTAAAACAGATAACGCGTTATAAATAGTTAAACCTACTCATAATAATACGAAAAGAGCACCAGAAACACCAATGATAATAATGGAAAATAGAATATCAGATGTCTCCTAACCGTGCATCTATTATTGGTACCAATAACTCTATACATACGCGATAAAAATTGATGTCCGCTAATTCTTAGGGCATGAAACTGAGGAGTGATGTAGGGTTTTTGCTAATTCGGAACAGTTCTGAAGTGAGTTGAGTAGTTCCAACACATAAACTACCCCCCCTACGGATGACAGGGACAAGATCAGATGAAGCAGAACATCGTGAAACAACTGTATTGAAAGGAAGAATATCGGATTCCGATTTCTCCCATCACTTTCAATGCGGGGCCTCTGCTCGGCAACAGCCCCTCTGTATCTGCCAGTCCCTGAATTATTTTCTCGTGAATAGTTAGGAGAGGGTACGTGTCCGCCACAAATATGATTAAATTTCACGGGTGAAAGTCGCAGAACCCTGTCGTCTGC
>APFE030960273.1:0-10992 GCA_000404065.3 Pinus taeda
TTCTGAAAATGGTCGCTCCCGCTCCCGCTTCCGCTCCCGCTCCCCGCTTCCGCTCCCGCTCCCAAGTAACATAGTTCATGAGCCTACTTTGATCATATGTTGTCTTCTATCTATATTCTAATGTTGTGTGTTTGGAAACATGAATGAAAATCTTTAAAATTATGTTTTTTTGTAAAAAAAATATTTAATGTATTTTTTACAACAACCGAGTCATTGAGATCGAGCCGACCGAGTTGATACCGAGTCGGAGTCGGAGTTGGAGTTATAAAACATTGATTTCTGGAGCATACACAGCTTGAGGCTTTCCCTTTCTCTTGCTGGAAGAGATTTCCTGAGAAAGGTGAAATGAATTTCTTTGTCTCTGCTGCTATACGAAATACCTCATACCTGGGTCGAGTTTCTGCTACCAGAGGACGAGTTTCATCTGTATGTTGGGTTCAATTAAAGACCTGTGCATTGGAGCTGATTATAATAACTAGAAGATCCAATTTCTGGAGCTACTGTGAGCAGACGAAAGCGTGAACTATTTCTGGTGGTTAATATCAGCATAGGCAGGCTGTAAATCCCTCTTGCTGGGTGTGATTGGTATCTCATCCATCCTGTGCGTGACAACTTCAGAGAATAATATTCTGGGTATGACGTGTTGCTGGTTTATTAGCATGTTTATGGGCTGGCTGTTGGACGAGTAATCAAAGGGATGAAGCTACTACACCATTTCCAGGTTCCCTATAACTTGTGTTCACATGTTTATAAACTGACTTGCAAATCTGCTTATTTTCAGAATTGGTGCCATTGTATTTAGACCAGTGTCGAAATATAGGTGAGTTTATTTCAGAGTGTACAAAAAACATTAATTGTTGCTGGGATGAAGTGTTCTTTCATATGATGTGTCCATTTTATGTGTTAATGAGTTGAAAGAAATTCAGATTTGCACCTAAAGTAAAGGGAGAACACACACAGTCTAGCAAGAACATCACTTAAATTTTTAATATTGGCCCAGAAATTTATTGTGAGAGATAGAGAATTCCTGGGTAGGAATTTTACAGTACAACTACTAAATTGGTTTAAGAGCTAGTTTACTAAAAATACATATAATATGAGTTTATTAATTAAAAAATATATATTCATGTATGACCATATAAAACCCAAGCATTGGACGCTAAATATGCAAAGTTTGCATATATAGGATTGTTTTCAGGTTTTTGGGTTTTGGGTTTTTATGTTGCTTTTTCTTTTGCAATCTCCATTGGCAGGTCTAGTCTAAGTCGAACCAGCCGGTTTGACCAGTTTTGTGCTGAAGTGGTTGGTTCGATATAGAATTGGTTATCTTGATGGCCAAATTTGTTTTGTTGGGTATGCAATTGGTCATCAAACCGGTTCAAGGGATGGTATATCTAAAGTTAGTGTCAAATCAACTAATTCATGTTTGGCTGGTTTTTAGAATACTAGTATACTTATCTTGGTAACTTAGGTTTTTGTGAATCTTTGGGAAGGGTTTTGAGACAACTTCTTATTGGTTTTTGAAGAGAGTAGAGTTGTGAGAGCTTGTAGATGAGATTGAATGCTACCATAGTCACATTCTATCACTATTAGAGAATTGGAGGGGTAAGCTCTAGGCCTATTCTCTAATTTTTGTTTTTGTTTTGTTTGTTTTTTGATTTTGTTATTATCTCCTACTCTTATTCCTTCTTCTATCTCATTTTGTTGCATTTTTTCATTGAATACTCGAGGAGAAGAAATTGAGAATGCTTACAAGCACCAATTCTAAAAGGATTCAAATGAATCATGCTGAACACCATTGTGTAAGTAAGCGACTAAACTTGAGGGGAAAGCAGGGTGGAACCACTAAATTTATATGCAATCGCGTATGCAATGAGGGAAAATCTTGCCGACATCCGTCATCCTGCTACTGTCATTTGGGGCTCCCGTAGTTGGATATGATCCAAGAGTTAAGGATCCTGCCCCTCATCTTTTGTAGTCCTCCTGACTATAGCTCGATGTCTCCCCACCTCTTCTCTAGAGGTGCATGAGCACTCATGGCACTGTTGTCATTCGTCTCGACTTCTTTCTCCGTCTTAGCCGGAGCTGCCTTGGAGTCAGAAGCCTCTCCCTTGTTCTTCTTCCTGGGACACTAGGTTGCATAATGACCCAGCTCCCCACAATGGAAGCACTTCACCTTGGAGATGTCTTCTTCTTCCTCTTCCCCTGCTGTCCCGCAGATGCCGGAGCCACATCCTCTTCCTCTTCTTTCTTGATTCGACTTCCTTTGCTGCTAATCCCTGCCTTGGTCAACTGTTTGATCTCTTCTTGGCGAAGAGTTGACCACATCTCTTCCCATCTTGGAAGATCAGCTCTGCCCAAAATGCTTTGGACAAATGTCTCCCAATCCTCGAAGACTGCATTCAGGCGGTTCTCACCATGAACTCCTGATCCGATGTGGCCCCTTCTGCATCTGATATGACCACAATTGATTCTCTAAGAACATATTCCTCTGCACGAAAGTGCCCTGATACAATGTCGTCAAGGTATTCGACATCTCCTTTGCACTGTTCTTCTCGACAATATGCGGTACTACATGATTCTTGACCCCATCAAGGATTATTCACTTTGCCTTCACCATTGCACCCTCATACCTTTCATTATCCGCTAGGTTGACTGGGATAGCCATGATTCTTAAGGCGAAGCCCTTGATCCGATGTCTATCCAGAACAGACAGGATCCTGGCCTTCGAGATGACAAAGTTGGAGGCCCCATCCAACTTGTCCCGATCCCTCAGTTCGTTCATTTCCATCTTCACTCCTTCTGGAATCCCTCTGAGTCTCGACTTCCCTCCTAGAGGTTTTCTCCTAGACTCCCTCCGAGTCTCGATTTCCCTGATGGAAATCTTCCTGCCAACTGTCGATCCGCTCCTCTCTGATCCTCTTTGTAATTGCAACTTGGCTCTGGATTTCTTAGCTAGAAATTTGTTAAAGACATCGACTCCCTCTACCTTGGTTCTGTCCCGTTAGGTACTATTCTGCTTCGACAACAACAACACCCTACCAGCTTCCCAATCCACAATCTGCCCACAACTCCCTAGGTCCCGACAACTGAAGAAACTGGGCCTTTCAGCTCTGCACAATCCTGGCAATGGTTGAATCACTCCCTTGGCCAACTGCGTCAAGTCTACCTGACTGAGTAGGATGATGTGGCTCTTCGTGAGCCTCTTCTGCATCTCTTTGCCTTTGCATTGGCGCTCTCTCTAGTTCGAAATGATGACGCAGACCCTCTGCGTCACTCCTTCTCTGCTGCCTTCTGCTTAGGAACAACTCTGTCTCTCGGGACAACTATTTCTGCTGCATATTTTCTGATTTCTGTTGGTACCTTCAGTTCTCCTGTGATCTGCAATGCTCTGATACCATGTTGAAATTTCTAAGTCTGACACATCAGAAATCCCTACTGCATTATTTGGTTTATTATCTCCTACTTGTTCTTTCCATTAACAAGCTATTTATAAATATAGATACCAAAATAAACACAAATGCAACCTTAACACATATACAGATCAACAACTGAAATAACTAAGACAAACACACAAGGGGCACCATTATGTTTGGACAATCGTCCCCGAAAAAACCCAATGCGGGAAAACTGGTGTAGTAGATATGAGGGTTTTATTATTATGCAGTTTCTGAATACAACTAGGGTGCCATAAATGGCTCACCCAACAGAGAATGTCCTTGGCAGAAGTACCTCTCCTCGGAGACAAATATTTTGGCTGATCAGCAATCGGATGATTGATCCAACAACAACTTCGACAATTCCTTAGTTGGACAACAAACACTGCTCCTAGCTTCTCTCTGGAATTGCGTCACCCTCTAGGGACTGTGTTACCCTCTTTTGCTCTGCGTCTGCCTCTCAGCGCTCAGTCTGCCCCACGAAAATTCTTCAGTGCTGCCTCTACAACTCAACGTTAGCTTTGCTAGCCTCTACTGCCTCTGCATCAGCCTCTTGGCCCTCTATGTCACCTGCGCTAGCCTCCTCAGCCTTTGCATTAGTCCTGGTTGCCTCTGCGCCAGCCTTCCAAGGCTCTGCGCTGTCTCTCTGACACTCTCTCTGCCTCTCTACTATGTATTCTCAGCCTTCTGTCGAACTGCCCCTCGTTGCAACAAATCACTAACTTGATTTCTCAGCAGACCATGCCCTAGAAAATCGAATTCTTGATCAACTTGGTGTATCTCCAACTGACCCTCAAGCCTTCTCTTATACTTCTCCTGTTGAGTCTTCAACGACCGAGATTCAGTCCCTAATCAACGACTAAGATTAGATTTGGTTTGATCCATGTCATTTAGAACATTCTCACCCAGTTTTATATTAATACCCATTAATATTTTAATTTTCCTAAGTTTAGACTTAGGAACTCCATTAAAAATATTAGTTATTTTAATATCTCTGTAACCGGGTGGAATTTCCCCAAACCATTTTTGGGTCTTGGAGATCTCCTGTGCTTTAGCCTCTCCACCAATTTTTATGGCTAGACTCCTAGAGCACATCCGATGCTACCACAAATCAACCTTGCATGGAGCGTAGGATTACTATTAGGTCTCATAGTTTCATTACTCACACCATCACATGGTTAAATGTTGGAGTTGGGATGTTCTTCTATACCGTCATTACTTTTATCTTCAATTGCAGTCTCATTGTTCCCTAAGTCAGAAACTCCCATGCCACGAATTACTTCTCCTGTGCAAATTGTAGGCCTATATGTACCTCCATTCCGCTGAAGGAACTGTTGGTGTGTCAATGGTGTACCCACCAACTTCACCTTACATTCTTCTTGAGAAAAACCGGCTCTGAGTACACTTTCAACAACTCTCCTCATGACCTCAAAATGCTTAGCCTTGAGCTTCTTGTGTTCTGCACTTCTACAATCCTATCCATACCACACATCATATGGCTCTGTTCTAGAGGTGTATGTATGAAGTACATGCTTTCCCTTAGGTGCTAAATTTGGACTTACCATACTCGCTATTGAAATGAGCACAACGTTTGGCTGAGCATCCACCCCTGGCTTCCAGTGGTTTATAATAATTTGATATAATTCTAGGTCCTTTAGGATATCCATGCATCAAAACCAAGATGGAGATGGTTGAAAGAGTCACATTGGGGCGATTTTTGCACTTTTTCCTAATGGGTATCTGGCAATGCAACTGTAGATAGTGATGCCTTACTGAAGTCAGCCTCCTCTGCATTTATGGAAATCTACTTGTCAGCTTGACACCAACAGCTCAACCACCTATTTTATACCATTCTGCAAACATATATACAATTTCTTCTGCTAGTGTACCATCGACTTTTTATCTTGAAGGCAGAAAACAAAGTAGATCCAAACAGTTACATATAAATGGATCTTTCAAATCCAAGTAGTCATAAGAAACATATGGAAAAGACTCGCCCAAAGTACCCAAAACATGAGAAAGAAGATTGGCGTGAGGTCCAGTAGATGGGAAGCCGGAAAACAGAGATGGCCCTGAGTGAAATTTATAGCCATTGATTGCGCGTGGATGTACTGCTCCTCTAGGTAAGTCATGACTTTTTGAAACCCAAACATCTTGCCCATATCTAGCCTTGAGGCTCGCAACACAAGGTCCTCCAATTCCTCTTCCAAGTAGCACAGAATCTGTCTTGGTCTTCCCTTTATCAAACATGCAATTCTGGCACTTTAGGTTCATTTGCCGAGGTAGGGATATTCTCAGGTAGGTATGCATTGAGTCAATAAGCATATCTGATACAGTTGCTCTTTTCCCTGGTGATTCCGTGACAGACTTTGCAACAAAGGTTGCCAATGACCTTTGGTCTAGCACTGACCTCACTCCTTTTAGAAATGGATATGAGAAGGAATATTCCATAGAATTGGCAGGTACTAAATAGGAGCATATTGATTGCATCTCGTCATCATTACAAACTTCTGGTGGCCATATACAAGATCCAGTGAACTGAACCATATTTTTATGTTGAAATTTACTTATATTTGTTAAAATTGGCAACTAGGGCCAAACTCCATATGGGTCATCTTATTTATGGCAACTGATATTTTTCTTGGATCCCTCTCATCGAGAGGTGTAGGATTAATCTAAAGATCATCCGATTCCGATAAGTATTTATGAGATATGAATTTTATTTTGATTATGGACAATTGTCAAGTTGGCCAGCAACTTATGTAGGCTCAGAAGCCAACAGTCATGTCTATTCAACCTCTACGTTTTAGTATAAATAGAAGAGGACTTGAAGTCATTTGCCACACACACACTCACTCTTGTGATCTCACTTCATCCTGTTTTGAGTTTGATGAAGATGAGAGCTAGAGGGAGTGCCCTAGGGTATACGCTGCCCTAGATAGCATGCCCTAGATCTAAATGCAGTCATGGGAGAATAAGCGCTACGTTGCTCAAAAAAGCCGGAAAAGTCGAAAAAGCCAGAAAAGTCGGAACTGCTGGAAAAGTTGGAACTGCCGGAAAAGCTGGAAACACCGGAACTGCAGGAAAAGCTGGAACTGCCGGAAAAGTCGGAACTGCTGGAAAGGCCGGAACTGCCGGAAAAGCCAGAACTGCCAGAAAAGCCTGAAAAGCTGGAAAAGCCGAAACTGTTGGAAAAGCTGGAACTGTCGGAAAAGTCGGAACCGCCGGAAAAGTCGGAATTGCCGGAAAAGCTGGAACTACCAGAAAAGCTAGAAATGCCAGAAGCCGTAACTGCCGGAAAAGCCGGAACTGCCAGAAAGCCGGAACTGTCGAAAAAGCTGGAAAAGTCGAAAAAGCCGGAACTGCCGAAAAAGCTGGAACTACCTGAAAAGTCAGAACTACCAGAACTGTCGGGAACTGCCGGAACAGCTGGAGCATCTGTCTCTGAAGGAGGGCAACATGCAAGGGATAGCTAACTAACATTGGGACAATCGTATGATACTTGATAACAAATACACCAAGCATGCAATGTTACAGCTAGCATGCAAGGGACAGCTAGCATGCAACAACAAGCATGCTAAGGACAACAAGCAAGTAAGGTGCAACCAACACATAGGTCAGGATGGCAACATGGTGCAACAATGGCACATAATGCAGTGCAGTGATAGGTACAGTCATGATTAATGAAGCATGATGAAACACAACATAATAGTCATTTAGTGCAGATCAACGATGAGTACAACATTGGGTGTAGATCCGTGATAAGAGCAGCTCAATGATTGAAGCAGCACAGTAACAGGAGCAACAACATGAAGTGCATAGCATGGTCATCAAGGTCTAGCACTGCGATGATAAGTACAACATGGTGCAGCACGGTGAGGTGCAGCAAGTGGACGAGATGCAGCACTGTGATGGGTAAAGGAGTCACCTTGGAGAATCAGTTGAAGCAACATGTCTTCAACTGATCTCATGTAGATATAGAAAGTCAAAATGTTGACTTCTGTTGTAAATGTACTATCTCTCTCTCTCTCTGCTAAACTATTAAAGAACATAGAAGAAGAATTTATCAAGGGTTTCCCCACATTGGGGTTTGTCCCTGGCTAGCGCCACATCTTGTGTCCTCTTATGTTGGCTTGTCTTCTGCGATTTATATTTATTTTCTATCTGCAGTTTACTTTAATATTGATGTGATTGCTAATCTGGAAAAGGTATTGAGCTAACTTTGAAAATTGAAATAAATTTCTCTAGCATAAAACATACCTAAAATTAACATGGTATTAGAGCTGAGGTGAAGACAATGTCCAAGCAAGAGTGAAAGAGCATTCACCGAAGACAGTTGGGAAAGGACAAAAGGATCAGTGGATTCCTCATCCCTCTTCAAATTCACCGAGGGTGAAGTCGAAGCAGAGAATATTATCAGAATGGCGCAGCGGAAGTTTCTGATGGCGTACGTAAAGATCACTTCATTGAAAAGTTCGAATCTAAGGGTGGAAGGAAAGGCGTATGCCTTGGTTGCAATAAGTTCGGCCATTATGAGAAGCAGTGTTCAAATGTCAGAGACACATCCCTTGATGAAGATAACAATCATTCTAGGGACATCTTCAATGATCAAAGGAATGACAGGTAATGTAGGTCATCAAGGAAATGGTCGACTCTTCAAGAAAGCAAGGAACCCCAGGTATGAAGAATCAAATGTTGTTTTTGATAAGATAAAGAAGCGTTATCTTGTATTGGCCCTCTCCTTCAGATTCTTTGTGAATCTGGCTTATTGATTGTAGTGCTTCAAGGCAGTTCATCAGATAGATGGGTGCACTTTCTAATTTGGTAGAGATGGAAACAATCGTAGGATTATACTTGGAGCCGATGCCACCTATCCTGGAAAGGGTGTAGGGAATGTTATCCCTCAATTGAATGAGGGTAACTCAATTCATTTACAGAATCTCTTTTATGTACCAGATCACAAGAAGAACCTGGTGTCCATTTCAGCAATGGAAGTCAAAGGTTTCAGGGTGGCACTCATCGATGGAAAGGTACGTGTTTGAAAATAGAATTTTCAAAGATGTTTTTGAGTTCAGGGTTGTATAAAGTTGCGGGAAGTCCACTTGGGACCATGTCCATTGACACATAGCACCGAAGGTCTGTGCGTCAGATGGTGACAGGGATGCCTGAATTCAAAAAGAGCATGAAAGTACATGTTTGAGATGTACCAAAGGAAAATCTTACAAGCGGAACATTCCCCTCATGTACCAGGTCCACAGGTTGGGAACAACCCGAGGAGTTTGAGATTCATGATCGGGAATCTCATGTATACAGGTGGAATAAAGCCCTCTATGGCTTGAAGCAAAACTCCTCGGGCATAGTATGAGAGGATTGATAGCTGTCAGATGAAGCTGAGATTCACTAGGAGTGAAACCGATCCAAACTATTACCCGAAGGTTGTGGATGATAGACGTCTCATACCGGCACCTTATGAAGACGACCTATTTTTGACAGGTCTAGACCCTCTCATTTGCAGAAGTAAGAGGGAGTTGGATTCCGAATGTGGAATGATAAACTGCAAGCCTGTGACTACCTCGAGGATATTAACTTTCAGAAGTTATATGGTAGTGATGTCCGGACCAGAATTTGGGAAATGCTCTCTGTTTTCATAAACCATTCGAGTTGATGTTCTTGTGAACTCCGTCTGGACATATGTTTTTGCAGTTAGCATGGTGAGCTCATATTGGTGAGTCTCACCTGGATGGTGCAATACTCTTTCTGAGATACTTTCGGGGACAAGCTCTCATGGATTGGAGATACACTGCCGGAAATATGAAACTGCATGATTATTCGAATGCTGGGTGGGCAGGCCGTGTGGAGGATCACTAGAGCACTTCTCATTGTTGGTTCTCTTTGGATTCTGCTTCGATATCATGGATGAGTAGGAAGTAGAAATCGGTTGCTATAAGCATCGCCGAGACCAAATACACAGCTACGAGTATGATCTCGTTTGAAGCTGCATGGTTGCAAATTTGTATACATGATGAATACCACTGTGATTCTCTGTGACAACCAGAGGTGGGATTCAATTATTGAGGAATCCCGTATTCGATGAATCCTCTAGTAGATTGACATCAGATACTGCCTTATCTGGGATATGGTAAGTCGATGAGCGAGGAGCCTCCATCACATTGAGACTGATGTACAGGTTGCAGACATTTTTTGTCAAAGCCCCAGGGAAAAGTCAAATCTGTAACTTTCCCGAACGACTTGGAGTCGTTGAGAGACCTTCTTATAAGGGTCATGCATGTTGCATGCATTGAGCTCTGGGAGCTCTAGGGGGCTTGGGGTACTTACTGGAGCAACATACGATCATAGGGCGACTCACCCTCCCCTGGTGGTGCGCTATGGAACATAATGGTGCGCTATGGAACAGAATGATTCGTTCTCCTGTGGGCTAGGATGATTCGTTCTCTGTGGCGATTGTGGAACAGGGTGATTCGTTCTCCTGTGGGCCAGGATGATTCGTTCTCTGTGGCGATTGTGGAACAGGGTGATTCGTTCTCCTGTGGGCCAGGATGATTCGTTCTCCGTGGCGACTATGGAACAAGATGATTCGTTCTCCTGTGGGCCAAGATGATTCGTTCTTTGTGGCGACTGTGGAACAGGATGATTCGTTCTCCGTGGCGACTGTGGAATAGGATGATTCGTTTTCCTGTGGGCCAGGATGATTCGTTCTCCGTGGCGACTGTGGAACAGGATGATTCATTCTCCGTGGCGACTATGGAACAAGATGATTCGTTCTCCTGTGGGCCAGGATGATTCGTTCTCCGTGGCGACTGTGGAACAAGATGAGTTGTTCTCCTGTGGGCCAAGATGATTTGTTCTCCGTGGTGACTGTGGAACAGGATGATTCGTTCTCTTGTGGGCCAAGATGATTCGTTCTACTGTCAAGGCATCCTACCCATGCAGTTTGGGACTCATGGGAAGTACCTCTCATCTGATCAATGAGTAGGGAAATGAGGATAGGGACCATAGTAGTTCTATCGATGGATGCCTCATTGTATCTATCGTACTTCCCATGCAAGGATGACCTCCATTGATTTGGGATCAATATGTGTGGTTTGAGACACTCTCTTGTGATATTGATCTGGGACCAATGAAACTGATCTGGGATCAGTGTGAGTGGTTTGAGATACTCTCTTGTGATATTGATTTGGGATCAATAAAACTGACTTCGGGTTAGTAAGAGTGATGTGACACATTCTCTTCAGATGAAAGTGACTTCGGGTCAGTAGAGAATGGTATGAGACATTCTCGATCAATTCTTCTTCTTCATGGTTCAGCAGAGCAAAGCAGAGCTCAGCAGAGCAGAGCTCAGTAGATCAGAGCAGAGCAGAGCAATGTAGGGCATTGATGGCAAAGATAGTACAGTCGGACATATGGATCAGCGGATGGAGTTCTCCCTAGTTGAGAGGGAGTGTTAAAATTGGCAACTAGGGCCAAACTCCATGTGGGTCATCTTATTTATGGCAGCTGATATTTTTCTGGATCCCTCTCATCGAGAGGTGTAGGA
>APFE030960276.1:0-10815 GCA_000404065.3 Pinus taeda
TTGTCCTGCATATGCCAGAGCCACATCCTCTTCCTCCTCTTTCTTGATTCGACCTCCTTTTCTGCTACTTCTCGTCTTGGTTAGCCATCTGATCTCTTCTTGGCAAAGAGCTTCCCACATCTCTTCCCAAGCTGGAAGATTCACTCTACCCAAAATGCTTTGGACGAATGCCTTCCACTCCTCGGAGACTGCGTTCAGGGTGGTCCTCACCATGAACTCCTGATCCAGCGTGGACCCTATGGAAGTAAGTTCGTCCAAAATCTCTCACAACCTATTGAGGAATAGATCTATATGCTCCCCTTTCTGCATTTGATACGACCGCAGTTGATTCTCTAGTATCATCTTCCTCTGCACGAAAGTGCCTTGATACAATGTCGTCAATGTATCCCACATCTCCTATGTCGTATTCTTCTCAGCAATATGTCGAACTACATGATCCTTGACCCCATCAAGGATTATGCACTTTGCCTTGGCCATTGCATCCTCATACCTTTCATTATCAGTTAGGTCAACTGGGATAGCCACGGTTTTCAAGGCAAAGGCCTTGATGCGATGTCTATCCAGAACAGACAGGATCCTGGCCTCCCAGATGACAATGTTGAATGCTCCGTCCAACCTGTCCTGATCCCGCAGTCCATTCATTGCCATCTCTACTCTTCTCTTCGACTTCTTCTGAGTCTCTACTCCCCTCCTGGAATTTCTCTTCTAGACTCCCTCTAAGTCTCGATTTCCCACAGGAAATCTTCTCCTAGATTCCCTTTGAGTCTCGATTTCCCTCCTGGAAATCCTTCTATCAACGGTCAAATCGCACCTCTCCGATCCCCTTTGCTCCTGCAACACTGATCTAGATTTCTTGGCTAGAAATCTGCCTAAGTAGTGACTCCCTCTACCTTGGTTCTATCCCGTTAGGTAGTGTTCTGCTTCGACAACAATAGCACCTCACCAACTTCACAACCCACAATCTGCCCACAACTCCCTAGGCCCCAGCAGCTAAAGAAATTGAGCCTCTTGGCTCTGCGCAATCCCGATAGTGGCTGAATCACTCCACTAGCCAACTGCGTCACTCCTACTTGGCTGAGCAGGATAAGGTGGCTCCTCGTGAGCCTCTTTTGCCTCTCACTGCTTCTACGCTAGCCCCTTCTCTAGCTCGATTTGATGACGCATGCCCTCTGCGTCACTCCTTCTCTGCTACTTTCTGCTTAGTAACAGCTTCTGTCAATCGGGACAGTTGTTTCTACTGCAAATTTTCTAATTTAGTTGGTGCCTTCAGCTCTCCTGTGATCTACAACACTCTCATACCATGATGAAATTTCTAAATCTAACCCGTTAGAAATTTTCCTGCATGATCTGGTTTATTTCACCTACTTGTTTAATTACTAAACAAGTTATTTAACCATATAAATACTGAAATAAACACAAATGCAGTCTCAACCATCTACAGATCATCAATTGAAAGAAATAGACAAACACACAAGGGACACTGTTATTTTTGGACAATCGTCCCCAGAAAAACCCAACTTGGTAAAACCAGTGCAGCAATTCTGAGGGTTTTTACTATTAAGCAGCTTTTCTTGAGTACAACTGGGTGCCAAATTGGCTCACCCAACAGAGAAATCAATCTAACAGTAATACCTCTCTTCGAAAGCAAATATTTGGCAAGTATGCTCCACAAAAGTCTCTCCAACACCTCTCTGAGGCTCTGCGTCAACCCTCCTGGCCTCTGCGTCAGCTTAGAACCCTCTACATCAACCTACAAATGCTCTGCGCTAGCTATTTGGCCCTTTGTGTCACCCATGCAAGCCCTCTAGCCCTCTGCGCAATCACTCTGGCCCTCTGTGTGGCTCCTGTTGGCTCTGCGTTTGCCTCTCTCGCTCTGCGCTAGTCTTCCGGCACTATCTTTGCCTCTCCGTTATGCACTCACTGCCCCTCGCTACAACTCTAATCACTGATTCAATTTCTCTCAGCAAACTCCACTCCAGAAAATCGAACTGACTGATCAATCTTGGTGTATCTTCAACTGACCCTCAAGCCTCCTCTTATACTTTTTCTGTTGAGTCTTCAACGGCTGAGATTAAATCTCTAATCAATAGATAAGATTAGATTTGGCTTAATCCATGTCATTTAGAACCTTCTCACCCAGTTTTATATTAGTACTCATTAATATTTTTATTTTCCTAAGTTTAGACTTAGGAACCCATTAAAAATATTAATTATTTTAATATCTCTCTAACCGGGTGGAATTTCCCCAAACCATTTCTGGACCTTGGAGATCTCATGTGCTTTAGCCTCTCCACCAATTTTCATAGCTAGAGCACATCTGATGCTACTCCAAATTGACACCATGTACACTATTGCAGACCACCATGCACCTTCGTGCTCCTTTGCATAGCACTTCTCATCGTTGCATATCCCTATACACCATTGGATGCCATGGTCCAAAATTGCATCAGCCCGCAACCCATCTATATCACCATCTCCACTATCTCACTACCAATACCCCTAATGTGTGGACCTCCCTTCCTAGTCCTCCTTGAGATTTATGAGAGGCCAATCTCCCTATGTACCAGTGGTAGTATCACTACGATGTTGCTCCTTGGTATCCCAAGTGCCCTGTTGCCACACAATCTAATAGGGGTCCTAAGGGAGGTACCTAAGGGAAAACTACTAGACCAAATGACAATAATGAGACAAAGACCCACTGTCGCCTCAGTTAGTGTCCCTTGCTCTATACAAACTTTCACCAATGGGAGGAATTCCAGTATGGAGGAAATCACTTGTAATGAGGAGTTCAGTGATAAGGTATCAAGTGATTCTCAAGGCCCATTCAAAGGAGAGGCTAAATTATAGCTTGATGAAGGAAAGGCTCTCCAAGGAAGACCTAAGAAGAGACTCAAGAGTTGGGGTTATGAATATCAAATGATGATGAGTATGTCTAGGATCAAGGCTTCCAAGGTGAGGCAAGACTTCTCTAGGAGCTTTGCAAGAAGATTCTTCTTCAAAATAGGGTTTTCTCTCCACAAGAAAGCCCTAGAAAGACACTTATGCAAGACCTAGGGTTTGAGAATAATTGCGGGAGAAATTTCCCCCAATGTTATCTCTACGTTAGGCTAGGATAAGGGAAAGGATCAATAATGATTGATTTCTTAGAATTTATGTGCAAATGACTGTCAAGAAGACCTCTCAACCTATAACGTTCAAGATAGGCTTTCAAAGCTAGAGCTAGGGCTCGGGTTTTCTTGCAAACCAACTGTGGGAATTTAAAGAAACCTGGAGATCTACAAGAGGGGACACCAGCATCATTCCATGTCCACACTCCATAAGGATTCGAAAAATAGTCCCACCGATGGATTTTTCAAGGTGCCCTAGCTAGGACGTCTACGACGGGAGGCCGAAAATTTTAGAGAAAAAGAGAAGAAAAGAAAGGTGACCACCAGTTTTACTTGAATCAATGCTTAATTCTTGGGCTATGGAATCTATGTGATTCGAAATTTGGCCAAAAATGTCTTCAAGGAGACTAAAAAGAGATGCTCTAGCAACCACACTTTAATATTTACCCACCCATGACCTATAGACATTCATGGAAAGAAATCAAATTTCAATCCACTAGGAACATTCATCTACTTCTTATTCAGTGCGTAATATATGCAATTTCACAATCTAACAATCTTTACAATGATTTTCAATAAATAAGGCACAAAAGAGTTAGCTAGTTGCAATAATTCCACACATTAGACATCATTTCATTAAAAATCTTTAACAAAAATCACCTACAATATAAGAACAGATATATCTAATCACAAGAAAGAATGAAATTTTAGCTCCATATATATCAAAATGCATCAAGATACCTCCAATAGACATCCAAGGAAAAGGTGTGAAATATTTACAAGAGGAATAATCCAAGTTGTTATTATGATGCTCTCTCAAATGAGAGTCTCATCTATTTATATGATCCTCTAATAGTTCGAATACCCTAAAATGCCCCTAACATTATTGTAATGTGCAAAATAAGATTTCCTTGGTGACAAGCCCATAAAGTAACGAATAAGCCATCCAAAATTAGCCACAAATGATAAAATGAAGGTGTAGAAGGGTCGTTGGAGGACCTCATTGAATCCTCAAAGTGCCATAGTGAGAGTGAGGGCTCCATGAATGATAAACAAGGCGGTGGCCCCTTGATCTCTAAGTAAAACAACATGTGGTGCTCCAAAGTAGTTGTGGAGCACAAGTAGTGGTCTTGTTGACAACTCCGCATAAACTACCCTATAGCAGTGTACATTTTCAAAGAAGATTCCATCATGATCGAGAGGTGAGATCATTCGGATTTCATCATCATCATCAATTATCATTTTGCAGTTGTAAACCCATTCTACATGTTCATAATGTAAATGATCCTAGTAAGACCGTCTGTATATGTAATAAACTAGGAAAGCCTACTTTTTTGTGACTATTTCCATCATAGGCGGTTTTTCGTCTCACAAATTTCTGTGTTTCTAAACACAGATGATCGGCAGAGTTTTTCCCTCCAACCTCACCCCAAAGCTAGGGTGGATTTTGTCATCAATATCTTAAGTAATTCCTAGTGTTCTAATCGAGTCTTTTGTAAAGTGATTTGGGAATAATTTTAACTAATTCGTTAAATTATTTTATTACAAATCATTGGATCTACTAGATCATATGAGTCGCAAAATTGCGTAAATCATTAAGGATCTATAATGAATGGGTGTTCCTCCTACATGTATTAAATTGCAATATTTGGATGTAAAGAATGTTTTAATGCCTGGTCCTCCATATTTAGACACCATGGTTAAATTATTTGAGGGTTGTAAAAATTATTAATCCCCTCATGTGTCAATTAATTAAATTTTCTGGCAAAAATAAATAAATAAATCCCGAGCCAAAAATTTAATTAATTAGAGTCAAAAATAAGTTAATTAATTAAATTTTCTGACAAAAAAAATTAAAATCCTAAGCCAAAAATTAAATTAATTTTGTGTCCTACGGAAAATTAATTCTCCAAATTAAAAAATTCGTGAATCCCAGATAAATTAATTTTTGGAGGTCCTGGGCCAAGGGAATATTGAAAATTAAGAGATTTTGGACCCTTGGGCCTTGGTAGTTATGTCATAGTCAATTTTTTGAGGAAATCAATTCAAAATAATTAATTTTGAGTTGATTAAAATTCAACTAAATGAAAAATTCGAATTTCCTCAAAAATAAAATAATTTCAACAGAGAAGATTAAAAAATAATTAAATCTTTTTCAATGGTCGAGATTACTTTGACAAGGATCAAGCCAACTATCTGTTGGAGAATTAATCAATAAATTTGAGGTCAGTTTTCATTCAATTCATCCAATCTTTTAGATCGTTTACTGGCTCTCGAAGCTCTCTTGTAATATTTCTGGAATAACAACATGGCAAAGTCTTTGGGGTTTTATTCATGGCAGTGTTCTTCTAAGGTATTTTATGGTAATATTGTTTTTTATATTCTACTAAATATTATTTATAAATTTTCGATTAATAACTTTCGTGGAATAATCTATTGCATAGGTACCTTGCTTAGTTTATTGAATATAATGTAGCAATTTTAATTTGATTGAATTCACAAGAATCTTTAATTCTTGAAGATTATGTTGTTATTTTATATCTCTATCGATTTGGCAATTTGATCTAGTGCTTGCAGAAACCATTCATACTTGAAAATTTGGGCGTTTGGGGAACTCCTCGGTCAGACCAGCCGACTCCTAAAACATAAGATCTGAAGACATGCTCGATTTAAACCACAAGATTTATCTAACGTAACTTCTCTTGCAGGGTTTTCTAAACTAATACCTCATTTAAAATTTATTTCTCTCAAAAATTGTGCTAAATAGTTAGATCTGGCTAGGAAAAGTCTTAAATCTACAAATCTAGGAGCAGAGTTGGACTCATACTCCTATAGATCTGTAAATTATTTGTGTAGATTTGTAATGTACTTGTGTAGATCTGAAGTTTTGTAACATAATTTTGAATTTTAACATTTGGGTTTTTGAGATTTTCTTTATTTTTGTACGTATTGGGTATTAGGTTTTTCTCTTTTCACTTGTGCAGGAACAAATATGAGAAATCAGCCAAGCAGATCTTTAGATCTGAGCCAGATCTAGATCCAAGAGGGCAAGATCTGAGCTCAAAATTTGTTTGCGGAGAAGACATGATAAAGATCATTCGGCAAAGATTCAGATCTTGGGTTTCATAGAATAAATTCTAAAGATCGATCTAAGGCAAGAGTCTAAGGTCAATTTTTTTTAGGGCCAGAGAGCCCCAAGCCCTCTCAAGCAAGCTTCCTTCTTCTCTATGTTTTCCTATCCTCCTACCCGCAGGCCCCTCCTTCAGCCCAACCCTTTCCTTGCTGCACTCTGCCTCCTTTTTCCTTTGCCTAAACCTTCTCCTCTTCATAGTCTTCACGTTGCCTTTTCCTTTCCCTACTGCTTGTAGCAGCTTCTTGAGCCTTTACGCAGCCACTGTTTGCTGCCCCTTGCTATCTGTAACATCCTTTGAGGTTTTACACAAGCCTTTTCTGCAATCTTTGCCTTGAACACAAGTCTAAAGGGCTCCTCTCATTTAAACGCAGAACTTCGAGGAAATCAGAATTGTTTTTTACAGCGGTTTGGTTCAGAATCTGAAGTGTAGGTGACTCAATTTGCTAATCTAGAATTGTCTTGAAGCCCTAGGGCTTCCTAGTGCATATTTTCTAACCTTTGCCTTCCTATTTCAGTCAAATAAAACTTACACAGCAGTGGCATTAAATTCATATTTCACTGAAAAATTCTTAAGCACACTTGGGCATTTAATTAATTAATTTCATCGCAAATTTTAAGTGATTGTCACAAGACTTTAAGAGGGTTGATATATTTGATTGCAGTAGGCATTCCCTCTGTTGTCATAAGTTTACTTGTTGCACTTATATTCACTGAACCTAACTACTGTCATAAATTTAATTTCTGAAATTTTACGTAATTTTGGTTCGTTGGTGAAAGAGAATTGTTTGCATTAGCAATAAGGTTGAAGGTAATTTTGGATATGAGGATTTGAAAAGTCTAATCTCTTTTACAGTGGCTAATCACATTTGAAAGAGCTTAAAACACTCTAAAAGATATCACATAATAATCACCAGGGCACTTAAAGAGTTTGGGTTCTTGTATCATACGTTCTTGACCTTAATTCTGGGTGATTGATTTGACTGTGAGAAGAATAATCCCTTTATTACAGAGGTCTGATCTGAAATTGCAATGATTAATCTAACTAGAATAATGGCATGCTCATAAGGTTTGGTGTATTTTCTCTATCTCTCAGCTTGCCTCATACCTTAAGGAAATTATCAAGTAAGTTTGGCACTTTTGTTTTGGGTAAAATCTCATGAATTTGATGAGTGTTCTCTCTGTTGACCTCTACCGGTCAACTACCCATGCAGTACACCCCCTTTTTTCTTTGCAAAAAGGGGCAGCACCTGATCAGCGTGTCCGTGCCATCCTGCAGTGATCAGAAGCTTGATCAATCTAATTGTAAACCTAGTCTGCATGTATTAATTGTAAATAATCTTAGCAAATATGAGTCATGTTTGTAAATTGCCTAGGTGGACCTAACTTTCTTATGATAATCTATGTCCCGGAAGGTTTTTCGTCTCACCGATCCACGGATCGGCAGAGTTTTCCTTCAAACCTGACCCCAAAGCCGGCATAGATTTTGTCATTGGAATTTTAGGAGAATCCTAGTGTGTTGATCTGCTAGATTATAGTTGTGTCGCAGAACTGGGTGATTTGTGGGGGTCTATGTTAAAGGGGTTTTTTTCCCTTAAGATGTAAATTGTAAAAGTCATGATGTAATGTGTCCTGAGGGTCGAAAATGTTTTAAATCCCCTCATGAGTCCTAAGTCCTAGGTCCTAGGTGATGTTTCCAAAGGCTTAGTCCGATGATTCATTTTTAAAATGAATTAAAAAATTAATAAAAATTAATTATAAATCAATAAAATAAATTAATAATTATACAATAAAAAATTAAAAATAATTTTTTTTTAAAATAAAGCAAAACCCTAAATAATAAAATTAATCATATTTTTATGAATGCATGCAAAAAATCTTTTTTTTAATAAAATCGACGGATGAGATTAAGAGATGTCTTGATCTTCATCGACGGTCGAGATCGCTTCAGCGTGGATGACTCGAACTAGCCGTTGGGTTCATTTCCTTTATATAGGGTTTTAGGGGGTCATTTCAGATCAATCTGATCTGTGAGTCTAAGACTGAAGAAGCTCTCTTGTAAATCTGTTTCTGGTTAATAAAAGAAGACTTTGGGGTCCATATCTTGCTGGTGTTACTCTCTTGAAATGCTGTGAGATTGTTTAATTTTCTATAGTAGGTGTTATTTTCAGCCGTTAATAATAAGCTTTTTGGTGTAGAGTATTGTGAGCACCAGGTAGGTTTTGCTCACTTGCTAGGGTTTTGGGTGCTGTTAGGGTTTCTGAAGTAATGGCAAAGGTATCTCATTTTACTTTCCTGAGATCTAGCAGCATTTTTGCCCCATTTACTAGATGTGGGTTGTTTTGAGCTGTGGCTGAGAGAGAGAGAGAGTTTTCCTGAGGAAATTTGTGGCGTTCGGGGAAGTTCTCGACTGAACCCAGCGAACTCCACAAGCATTTTTTGCTGAGCCAGTTGGATTTGATCCTGCGGTTCTATCATTCAGTTTATTTTTAATTTGCATGAGAGATTTTTCTGAAGTTCTTCACAGTGAAAATCGGAAAATCTTTATTTCTTTAAAATATTTATGTGCTTACTGCCTAATCTGGCTGCTAATGGGCCAAAAAAAAAAAAAAATTGTAAATCATTTAACTGTTCTAGGGTTTCAAACTTTTTTTTTTCTCTGATCTAGGGTTTTAAATGTTTGCTTTATGCAGTTTTCATTAGCAGGGTTTTCAGTCTTTTTGGTGATCTTGTCTTTTCACTTTTGCAGGATTAATTTTAAGGGCCTCACCCACACCCTATTTCGCCAAGCAAATCGAAGCATTCCAACGCAGCACCTTCATTGGCGTTCCGTCTACCTTCAGCAATCGATCTCTTCCTCAAATGTTCTACACGCAGCTACCTGTTGTTCCATTTGCCGTGGCTCTCACATTGCGCCCATCCTCATTCAAAACGAGTATTCCAACTACAAAACTTTCTGTCCGCCATCGAACGCTGCTGCTCCTCCTCTTTCGGCGCTGACACCTGTATTCAAACACACAACGGCCAGGCATTGTCCCAGTTTGAAATCGATATTTTTTTAAATTCTGGTCACGTTCAAATCGTTTAATACGTAGATGCGTGGGTGATTTCTTTGTCCTGCGTGGGTTTTCCTCTGCGCCGTCCAGCTGCTGTTGCCATCGAACCTCGCATGAAGCCTTCAAACACATTCCAGCAAATGCACCAGCAAAACCATAAATCGAGCCAGGGTCTTCGTGCGATTCGATTTTTTTTCAGTGAGCGCTCCAGGTTTGGTACTTATGGTAGACGTAGCGTAGGTATAGATGAATCGATTTTTGTTTTTGATATAGCGTAGGTGAAAAAATTAGCCAGTTTCGTTTTCATTTGTGCATACGTAGGAAAGATTTGACGTAGCATAGGTTTGATATAGTTAAAAATCGATTTTTTTTATTTTATTTTTAGTGTGAATTCATTTTGTCATTTTTTTTATTTAGTTATGTTTTTTTATTTTATTTAGTTTTAGCTTTGTTTTTAAATGTATATATGCGTTAAAATAATTAGGGTTTAGTTTTTGTTTTTTTTGTTAAGTCTTATTTTAAAATAAAAAAAAATATATATATAGAAAAAATCGTTTTGTTTTCATTTTGTTTCATTTATTTTGATTTAAAGCTTAGTTTTGACTTTTTTTTTTAGATTAAAGTTTAGTGTTTAGTTCTGTTTTTGTTTCTTTTTAGAATTTAGTTTTATTTTTTTAATATTATTAAATTCTTGACTAAAAAATAATAAAAAAATAAAAATAAATATATATATATATATAGAGAGAGAGAGTTTCCTTTTTTTATTAGACTTTAAGATTTTTAGATTTAGAAAATTTCAGTTCATTTTAGTTTAGTTTAGAATTTTTGTTTTATTGTTTAAGAAATAAATTAAAAATCATAACAAAATTAAAATAAAAAACTTAAAAAAATAAAAAATTTGAAAAAGCATAAAAAATAATTTTGTGGGACAAATAAATTTTTGCCTGATTCAGTTGTTTTCAATTATTATCTTTCATGCTGAGATCTAAAATTTTCAAGTCGAGACACGAAATTGATATCTGGTTAATAATTTACGATTCTCATGGTGGTTTTAAGCATTTATCTTCTCGAAGTTTCCAGTTGCTGGATATCGTTTTGGTCATGTGATTTCGCTGATGACAAATGGTTGTTGGTCACGGTTTATGTCTCTATATCATTTAACAAGTAATCATTTTAATAACAATCTCTCAAGGCACTGGTCTGCAAATTAATCAAATTCATCTAGTGCTTATCTTATCGTGTCTCGTGTCTCCCAACCAACTGGTCGACAGTTGGTCTTCATCATCTCATAGGGTCTACCCCCCTTAGCCGCGGGAGACAGGCTTAAACGGAGGGATCGGGGATCAGAGTGACAGCCCCCGGTCTGAGCGTTGTCGTTTCAATCTGCGCGACAACATTTTTTGGCGTCGTTGCTAGAGAGAGATTTTTTCTGGCCCTGGCGTTTCAACGACATTCATCTTCTCATCTTCTCATCTCTCATTTGAGCTGGTAGATTCAATATTTTGGCATCTTTTCATCACAT
>APFE030960281.1:0-12174 GCA_000404065.3 Pinus taeda
TGTTCCCCTCTTTTCTATTTTTCATAAAGGAAAATGAAAGTAGTTTTAATTTGTTTGTTTCTAAGATAGCTACTAGTCTTAGTGGGAATAGCAGCTCTAAGTGGACACTATTCCCGGTAACAAACCCTAACATGATCGAGAATCTCTTCATTGGAGCAGAATGTTCCCCTGAAGAAATTCAAATTTACACTGACCTTTTTATGGAATTTCGAGATGTATTCGCTTGGTCATATGAAGAAATGCTTGGCATTGATCCATCCATAGTTCAACATGAGATCAAGACGTATGAAAATGCCAAACTAGTTTGTCAGAGGATTCGATTGGTTAATCCTAGGAAAGTAGCAGCCATTAAAGTTGAAGTAGAGAAGCTACTCAAGGTGGGTTTCATATACCCTTTTCCTCTTACCGATTAGGTTTCTAATCCAGTCCCTATGGATAAAAAACAAGGAACAATCTGAGTGTGCATTGACTTTAGGGACCTAAACAAAGCTTGTCCCAAAGATAATTACCCCATGCCATTTATTGATCAAATTATTGATGAGTGTGTGGATAATGAGATTTTCTCCTTCATGGATGGTTTTTCCGGTTATAATCAGATCTCTATCCATCTGGAAGATCAACATAAGATAACTTTTATATGTCCTTGGGGTACCTTTGCATACAAAAAGATGCCTTTTGGTCTCAAAAATGTTGGAGCTACCTTTCAGTAGGCCATGTCATATCCTTTCCAAGACATTAAACATATCATCGAGGCATACTTGGATGATCTAGCTGCTCGTTCTCGAAAGAGAATTGATCACCCTAGTCACCTTCGATTGGTTTTTGGGCGATGTAGATTTTACAAAATCCAGTTGAATCCCAATAAGTACGTTTTCATGGTTACATCTGGTCAATTATTAGGGTTCATTGTGTCAAATGAAGGGATTAGGGTTGATACCTTCAAAGTAGAGGCAATAATTTAGTTGCCTCCCCTGTACTCAATGCAGTAACTTCAAAGTCTTCAAGGGAAGGCTAATTTCTTAAGAAAGTTTATAGTGAATTATGTCGAGATCACTAAAGGGTTTATGTGTTTGCAATAGAAAGAAGTTGCATATGTATGGGATGACTTTGCGCAGTGGTTGTTCGATGCCTTGAAAAGGCATTAGTCTCTGCTTCGCTTCTGAGTCCACCAGATTATGGTAGGGATTTCCTGTTATATCTCACTACAGTAGAATCAACCATAGGTATGGTTCTCATTGAGGAAGACAATGCTCTCACAGAGAATGTGATTTATTATTTGAGCTGAGGCTTGATAGGTCCTTAACTTCTCTATTCTCCTATTGAGAAGTTGGCCTTGGTAGCTGTCCATGTTGTCTAGTGGCTCCGCCATTATATCTTGCTACGCAAAACTTTTGTCTTAGCAGCGGTCAATCCATTTAAATTTGTCCTCAGTAGGCGAGTGATTGGGGGAAAATATAATCGATGGATAGTCATTTTACAAGAATTTGATCTTGAGTTATTGTCTACCAAGTCTAAGAAATCTATGGTTTTTGCCGAGTTAATTTCCGATCTGCCTTGTGGAGAAGATAATATTTATGAGGAAAGTTTTCCCGACGAACATTTATTCCTCATCTCTTCACTCAACCCTTGGTATGGAGATATCATTGTCTATCTCCAGACTTTGAAGTTTCCCTCTACTTTCTCTAGGCATGAACGCCGAAAATTACATCACTTGGCTAAAAATTATGTTATCATTGGTGAAACATTATATTGTCGAGGGGTTGATTCAATCGTTTGGCACTGTTTAACCCTAGAGGAAGTAGATTCAATGCTCAAAGACTGCCACAGTGGAACTTGTGGTAGTCATCTTTCAGGGCTTGCTACAACCTAGCGTATCTTGCGTGTTGGCTATTTTTGGCCTTTGCTCTTCAAATATTGTGTTGAAGCGGTCAAACACTATCACCCCTGCCAAGTTTATACTTGAAATATGTGTACACATCCAGGTCCTCTTTTTCCCGTTGTCACTGTCAGTCCTTTTACTAAGTGGGGTATTGATTTTGCAACTCATAATCTGCCTTCAGCAACAAATCACAAGTACATTATCATGGCCGTAGACTACTTCATTAAGTGGGCTAAGGCCATGCCCACTTATAAAAATGATAGTGAAACACCGGCATTGTTCATTTTTAATCAGATTATCTCAAGGTTTGGTATCTTGAGAGAGATTTTCACTGACCATGGCAGTCATTTCCAGAACCAACTAATATCCGAATTGGCTCTTAAATTTGGGTTTCTGATAGGAACACTCATCTCCTTATTATCCTCAGACCAATGGACAAGTCGAGGTAGTGAAAAAAACCCTTAAGACGATCATGTAAAGGACGATCGACAAAAATCGGTCCAATTGGCATCTTATGTTGTATCTGGCTCTTTGGGCATACCAAGCCTCCATAAAGACTACTGCAGGTTTTACATCTTTTCAATTAGTTTATGGGATGGAATCTATCTTTCCTATTGACTGTGAAATTCCATCTCTTAAGTTAGCTATTGAGCTCCTACCAAAGACTTCTAGTTTCGAAGAGCACCTCCTTCATTTGGAACATCTCTATGAGCAGCGTAAAGATGCCGTCATAATCAACAAGGCTCATAAGGAAAAGGTTAAAACTCAATACGATAAAGCTATCTATCCTCGAGTCTTTTCTGTAGGTGACCTTGTCTTGGTCTAAGACCAAGATAAGGATGCCTATGTGGTATGGTCCCTTCATAATTAAATGAGTTTTAGAAAAAGGGGCGTATGAGTTAATCTATTTTGAAGGAAACAAGTTGGCAGAGCCCCAGAACGGGCTCTACCTAAAGAAGTACTTTGCTTAAGTAGCAACTAGGAAATGGATTCTTTGTACAAACATATCTTATCGGGATTTTTTTGATATCGACCCTTTTGGTCTACTGTGACAGGTGTTGATGGTTGACTTTGTCTATTTTGGATTCGCCGATGGTGCTAGTCGGCACACTCGGAACCTCACTTTTGCAGCTTGGGTACTCTACTATCCAACTGGTCAGTTGATGGTGTCAAGGGGAGTATGGACTGATCCTGCTTCAAATAATATGGTTGATTATAATGCCGTCATTAATTTACTATCCGAAGAAATTTCTTATGAAATTGATTCGTTGGTAGTTTATCTTGATTCACAATTGATAGTGTCACAATTGAATAATGTCTATTGGGTAAGGGATCCATGTTTATATAGCTAGTATTTAAGGGTGAGGTTGTTGCAAAGATCATTTACTTACATTAATTATTTGCACATTCCAAGATCTCATAATTGGTTAGTTGATTCTATCGTTAATCAAGCATTAATCTGGCACATCAATCATTCATCACAATAAAATAAAGCATCAAAAAGTCAAACAGTATATATATTATAATATATATAATATATATAATATATATATCATAAAATATCTCGATTGTACATAAGTGTGTCCAAAATAATATAAAAAAATTGGGAATCAAATGCCCATAGTCATGTCCAATACATCTAATGCGCTAGCTCAGGATGAGCAGCTAAGTAGGCAACTACTGCTTTGGCCACATGCCTAAGAGTGTGAACCCATTCTTGTGGCATGCCAACCACATGACGCTGCATATCTATAGGGAGATCCTCTACGACCTCCATCAGTACTCGGTGAGTTAGTCTCACCAAGTGTCATTGACCTATGTGTAGAAGTCGCTCTATCTCCATAGTTGCCTCTTTGGCACCTCGGCCACGACATCCATGCCGTGGGAACCCATCTGGTTGCACTGGCCCAATATCTCGAACATGATCATCATATTAGTCATTTGAATCCTATCAAAAATGTTTTTCAAATTTTATTTTTATACTTGAAGAATTATAAAAAATCATAAAAATCGTAAAATTGAAAAACATTTACTTATATCTCCCCATGTTGCGGTTGAGGGTAAAGCTAGATCTAGATCTCCTCAGAATTCTAGCCCAGCATAAGGGTAGTCGTCTATTGCAATTATCTACTGCTCCCACTAGGAGAAGAAGTCATCGGCAAATGCAGTCCGTGGAATGTCCCCACCTCCTAGTTGTTTCATCAAATCAGCCCACCTGCCCATCAGTGGATCTCGTGGGGTGCTGATTGAAACTAGTAGTCTAGGACGGAGTGTTGTAAAGAAGAAAGAGCACAAAATGGTTCCATATCCAAAGTTATTGGTCTGCCCGTTGTTGATAGAAGTAAGCTGGCTCTTCAGGTTGGTAAGAAGAGGAGTACACTAGTCAAACACAGTGATGAGATAGTCTACCACCAAGCTCATGGCTAGCTGTGAAGCCTGGTGCAAGCAAGCTAATCCATTCACTCTACCTATAGTGAATACGATGATCCTCAGTGCTAAAATCTCCACATGCTTGATTGTAATTTGAATTCCAACCTTTTCTAGATGTCCTGGGCACTATATATGTATGTAGTCCTGGATCGACAGACTGCCTTCTGATCTACCTATGGAATGTACCACCTCTCCCCTTTGGGAAAGGCCTGTGATGAAATAAATGTCTTCAACCTCTATCTTGAGTGGCATCTGATCAATCATAAATGAGTCATCCTCGATGCTCCAGTAGTGAATGAACATTTCGAGCAGGCAAGTGTTTGGTTTCATATTTTGGCATTTTAAATAACTTTAGCAAACCGCATCCTCTTAAGGTGTCCAGGGCATTAGGATTGTTCATGACCTCATCATCCACTAAGGCATGCTCTTTTTCTTCTCTTTTTCTTTCCGAGTGACTAGCATCCTGAAGAAAAAAAAAAATGACCGTTAGATTTTTGTTTTGAAGTTTTTGCGGCGTATACGCGAGGTCGTTTCATACACAGTCACTTCTAAGGCCAACGTATACGCGGGTTGCTCATAGCCAAATTGCGTATGTGCCGTGACAAAATTTTTGGCAATAATTCAGCGATGAAACTTGAATTAAAAATTCTAAAACCAGTCACAACTAAATACAAGATAATTTTAAGGGTTACCTGGTGATTTTGGGAGGATTTGAATGGTTGAATTTGGCATATGGTAAAGTTTTCTCATTTTTCTCCACTCCTTCGCTCTCAAATCAAATGGTGAAAATGGTGAGTCCAAAAACTATTTTATAGGCTTTGAAAATGTAAAATTTTTTCAAAAGTTGATTTTTTTTTGTCTCATGTAAATTTTAACTTGGGAGCTTGGAATGTCAAGAATGGTTTGATTTTCAGGACATCTTGGACACTTTTTCGGTAGTTTCAAGATAGTTCCACGACTACTGATCCATCATGGTAGGCAACATTTTCTTACTGGCATATAGGTTAGGGAAACCATTTTTCGTTGCATTATGCATTCTAGCCTTCGTTTTTCGATGCACTTGCCATAGGGTTGATCCCATCGTGTTACGGTTTTTAAACCATCTTCACTCACCGATTTTTAAATCATGACACGATGGTAGAGCCATCCTTTTCATGGGCATCATAGTTAGCACCTCGCTGACATTTGTTGCCCATGATGCTTCGATCTAAGCAGGCTCAAGAGTCCTCTGTAGTACCTCCATGACTTATATGATGAAGACTCATTCCTATTTGTTTCTTCGCTTCATTATAGTCTTATACCATAGAGGCTCCTTTGTGTGAGATGTACTACTGCATTAAATTTTGACTATTTGCACCTTTTGGCCTTGAGCCGGCTTCACTTGGACTCATGTTTAAGCTAACTTTTGACCATGATGACTTCAAAATCAAACTTGCATGCCCTTGACTGCTGCAACTTGACACACCTTGATCCATGGAAGGAACACACCTTTGAGTGTCTTTGACCAATTTTCGCCTCCCTTCATTGAGCATAGGATTGTTCCAACCCTAGGAACTAGATCATCTGTTTCACTGACACTCGTTCCTTCCATTGCACTATAACATTCTTTTATTCTTTTTCCAACTTAAAGAAAAAGACAAAAAATTTATATATTTCAAAAAGAGCAAGAACGGGACAATATTTCCACTTATTGTTGGCAGCTAGAGTGAGTCCTGTCACCCTTGAACGAAGCACTCAAAACAAAGACTCCTCCGTTTGGGTGAGATTTAGTTTGACTTAGGTATGCCTTAACCTTGTTATTGAGTCAGTTCTCCCCAAATTGGTTATCTCTTCCAATCATATGGAGGGTTTGTTCATGCATCCTGCATGATGAACTTATATAGTCATCATATGTTGCCACATAGTCACATTGAGTCATTCTTTTGTTCAAGGGAATTTAGCTTGAGTCGGCCTCTCTGCAATGTCTCTTGACTCATTTTTCAGTCGGCCATCCCTGGGTGTTAGTGTCTTGTCTATCATCACATCAGCTATATTGGTCCTTTACTCGTGCCGGTTTGAGAAGGTCTACATTGACTTCTTGTTGGCAGGTCTTTTCCTTATCGATGACGACATCTTGCTCTGAGGATAGGCTTAGAGATGCACCCTGGCCCTATTTTCATTATTGATATGTTACCTTGTGCTCAACATCAATCAGTATCATGGGTCTTTGACTGAGTGCTTTCCCTTGTGTTCGACATCAGCTTAGACTATCACACATTGGGATTCGTGTAATACCTTGGTTTCCATTTGACCTTATTGGTGGATACCTCGCCTCTATGTCAGCTTTCATTATTGGTTAGTTCAGAGGGTTTCTGTTGTGTGCTAGCCACATCTTGTGTATGCCGGAAACGTGCTTTGATCAAGTTACTACATCTTTCTTTTTTTGATTCCTTCCACATTATTGGCCTACGAGTTACATTCGCACTAGATTGACGAAGGATGCCTTAATGCCTTCCTCTTACCAGATCTTTCCCTATCGACTACGACTCATTGCTCTGGGGAAAGGATCTAGAGTCCATTTGGCAGTACCTTGGGGTTTGTAGTCATTAGTGGAAAATCCTTCACTATCGACAGTGGGAAACCATCATTGTCTCCTAATTGATAGATTCTTACAGGTGTTCGACTCTAGCTCATCTATTCACACTTGATTGTACTAGGTACCTTGATGCTCATTATCATTATCGGTGAGTAGTCTCACGTTTGTTAACAGTATACATCAATGATCGGTAATCAAACAATTTCTCAAATCTTTATATCATTCGTTACCATAGTGTAGAAATGTACCACGATGGTCGGTGAAGACCTCAGATTGCATCAACATTCATTGGTTCACTTGACAGTTGCTCCTGTTGCTGCTAGTTGATACCACTTCACCTTATATGATGCAGTCATTTATGGCAGCATTCTATATGCTGGCACCTAAGTTTGCAGTGTAATACCATTTTACTCTATCATGTACATTTGGTACTTGTAGCATCAGTCTTTGATATCAATGACTCGCTTCATCCTTTAGCACCATTGACATTCTTATATGTAATATTTAAACATGTACTTGTTCGATCATGATCAGATGATCCATTATGTATTTTCCAGTATTTTATACTTGTATGCATAGAGGACCCACTTGTACTTGATATGTGGACATGCTTTACATTCTCTAAGCATGGGTATGCCTACCTCAGATAGTGTTTCTTTCTGATCTCTTTTTCTGTCTTGCAAGGCTAAACTCTAGTGAAGTCCTTCTCAGTTTTTGCTAGGTTTACTTTCCATGTACTTACTTAATACATTTCAGCCATCATGCACCGCTTCTGACCTCATATATTAGAGGGCATTTATTATAGCTCCAAATCACACTCTTGATGTTTGTGATGCTGCACTCATGACCTATGGCAACCCCTCCTTGCAAACCTAGTCCAAATACTTTAAAAACAGTGTTTTATCCCTATACGCGAGATTGCCCTAAGCTAAATGCATGTGTACGCAGGTCTGTGTATATGCAACCCATGTATATGTCTTAAAACACTTAAAAAAAAGAAATCTCCTTAATTTTGGGTGGAGATCATGGGTTTTACCTTTTGATTACCTCTTAGTGCCCGTGGCCCAACTGTTCCCAACGAATTCCCAACTAAGAAACTAATTTGGGAGAAGTATAAAATAGCTTCAATGGGAAGGCCTAAGAGAGAGAGAATAGAGAGAAAAATCACTTTGCTAAGATTATCTCTGACCAGTTTCGAAGATCCTTGTGCTTCCAACATTTTTCCCATTATAGAAAACCCTTGTTTCCTTGAGTTATGATGTCTTTCCACTACTTGAGATATCTTGGAGTGAGTCATGGAAGGAGTTTGTTGAAGCCTTGAGACTGCACGAATCTAGAGGATGGTTCCACTTGGAGCCTGAGAAAGGAAGACTCAGGTGAAATCATTCCTTTCTGTACTTTAGTTATCTAATAATGAAAGAAACACTTGTCTTGTTCCTGATATAAATCTTCTTCATGTTTATGATATCAATGTTATGATTCACATATGAATGGTTGTTTTAATTGTATAACTAACTACCTTTCAACGTGCTATGAAGATGATTTCTTTCTTATGCTTGCTCAATATACTACTATGCTTTCTGGAATTGATTGTTTTGCAAGTTGAAGGATCGAAAGGAACTCCAAGAGGGTTTGGATCCTGGCTGGATCTTCCCAAACTAAGGACCTCCAAGTGCACCTCTCTTTGTGTAGTTTGTTTATATTAGCATCATGGCTATGTGGACTGTTTTCTTATCTTTGTAGATAACCCCTAATTTGCTAGGGTATGAACCCAAGACCGTAGGGGAATTTATCCCTAAACACTTGAATCAATCAAAACTATTACCTTTTTATTCTTTATATGTCATTCTATTTTGAGGGTTTGAGGAGTGCTAATTCCTACCAATGCATTACAATATATGGTCAAATTCATTTCTTCTTTCTCTGAGGTTGGTTATTGGTGTATAACCTCTTACTTTGACGTTACTTGTTCCTTTTCTTTCTCCTCTTCAAAATCTAAGTAAATTAATTTCCTCTCAGCAAACTTATGACCTTTAGTGTATTTTCCATCACAACTGTAACAATGCACGTTTTCCCTTTTTTCTTCCAATTTTTGTGGTGTCAACCTTGTAGTTTGCGGAAGGCTAGGAGAAACAACACTTCCATATTTATAGTTGTGAGTGGTAGGCTTCCTTGTTGCCATAATTTTGCTTTCAATCTTTCTTGCCAACGTGAATGCCTTCTCCAACGAATCAGGTTCCCAGAGGCGAACCTCATGTTCGATGTTATCCTTTGAACTCTCTATGAAGAGATAAATCCTATGCTCATATCTAATATCATTTACCCTTATATTCAATTTTTGGAAGTCCTAAATGTGCTCCACCAGTCAACCCTTTTGTTTGATATTGATCAATTAGCTAAAGAAGGTGTTGCTCTTTGTATCCTGATAATGTGATATCATTTCCTCTATAAAAATTGACTAATTGACAAGCGGTTTATGAGAACAAAGTCATCGATAACATAAAATTGATTGGGTTCTCAATATAGAGTTTCAATGCATACCTTTTGTGTGTGCTGCCCATTATGAAGATAGAAATATTTCTCCATTTGTAGTATCCATGTTATCAGATCCTTGTCATCAAACTTCCTCATATCAATATTTGCAATATGGTGGGTCTTAAACCCAATGTTAGAGTCTATAAAATCATGATTAACATTTCTTTTGTTCTCATCATGAGTTTCATATAATATCTTTTTGCAATTACGAAGCATTTCTTGTAGCAACTTTGTCAAATCTTCCTTCAAACCTTCCATGTTTTATTTTAAACCATTATTCAAATATTCCATGTTTCCTTTAAGTTTTTCTTCTATTCCATCCTTCAAACCTTCCATTTATGATTTTAAGCTACTCTGCAAACCATTTATCTTAGCTTCCATTTCATTTTTGGTTACTCTTTGTGAGAGAGAAATTTGTTGCACTTGGTCTCATAATCATGTTGAATTTCTTCATCTTCTTCATGCATCCTAGTAGATCTTTCTCGTTTCTTACTAGGTGTTTCCATGCTTTTAGACTGGGGCATATTGAAATCAAAAAATGATATATGTGCTTCACTATGCCCTTTGTATCACTTCAAACTGATTTTTAAAACAAAAGTTATGCAATTTTTAACAAAAAATACACACATTTTTCTTACTTTTAAGAGCTCGATCTTGAAACGATTGTAACTGTAATTTATAATCACCAAGTTCTGAATTACCTTCCTATGATAACTATATGAGTCCTATAACCAACCCCATAAGGATGAACAAGATTGGATTCTTTAAGAAAGAGTTATGTCAAATTGTTGGGTTGTGTTATATTCCTTCCACAACTAGCCCACGTAGTTAACCGAGGGGTTAGAGGGGGGGCAAAGCCCCCTTTCATTGCACTGATTATGTAGCCGGGGGGGAGGGGGTAACAAGGGGTTTGAGGTGTACCCATAACCCCACCTATGGTTTTGTGCATGTTTTTCATACATGTTTTTGGACGCGATGGTTTTCGGTCCATGGTATTGGACGCGATGGTTTTTGGTCCATGGTATTGTAAAAAATTTTGTTTTTCCACCCCGGTTTTCAATTTCTCCTTATTTCTCACATGTAGTTAAATTCCCTTTCCCATAAACATACATTCAACAAGCTGGAAAAAATAAATTTGCTGAAAACACAAATTCTGGAAAATTTACAGAATGCTGGAAATTGCAGAAATAAAAATCAACAGTAATAAACAACCATTTAAACACATTAAAACACTGATATTTTTGGTCAACGTGACCCTAGAAAAATCCCTTACAACTCTTGGAGAAAACCAATTTGAGAGCTCTTCTTTATCTCTGGAAAATGCCTTTTTACAGTGAGAAATTTGATCAAAAATCAACAAAAATCAGCAAACAAATTTCCAACTTATCTCGATTTCTGAGCCTCACAACCCACCAGAAATTTCCAAACAGCAACACAATGCTGCACGGCAACTGTACGGACGGTACAAATAGCCGTACAGATGGTACAAATGGATTTACGTATGGTACGGACATGCTATACGGTCAGTACGGATAGGCTGTATGGACCTCGATTTTTGTGCAGAAAATCAGCTGCCTCGATTTCTGTGCAAAAACAAATCTGCCTTTTGCTGTTTGCTCAAAAAATCTGCCTTTTATTGCTGGTTCTTTCAGTTGTATTGCTTGTTCTTTCTGTTGTTCTAATTTGCTGAAGAGATGCCTGATATGTGTGCCAAACTGCTGCCTCTTTCTCCTTCTTGTCTAGAAATCTCCCTTGCTCTCTTGCTCTCCTTCTCCCAATCTGCTCATGAAAGAATGAATGATCTTTTCCTCCTTTTCCTCCTTTAACCCAACCCTAAATGACTTTTGGGTGATCCCTAAATCCAATGGCTGAAATAGATTTAGATCAATGGCTGAGATTAAATGCACATTTAAATCTCACTTTCTATTTTTTAATTCACCGACTTTAATAAAGACCCACTTAGTCATTTATTTCCAAAGTCACTTTTCCTTTATAATTTTTCATTGAATTTATAAAAGTCACTTTAAAATTAGACTTAGTAACTTTATCACTTAAAGTCACTTTTAAATTAGATTTTAACTTTATAAAAATTATAAAGTCACTTTAGGAGAAAAATTAAAATCTTTTGGACACTTTTCCCTAGGCCAAAGATCAAAGCCTAAGGAACCACCTGTCCTCCGGTACCAAATTTCAACACTTCCTCTTACCGAGGAAGGTGTTCCTCACCACACCCATCTTGTCTCTGAAGTAAACATGCTTGCCCCGTGGTAAGGCTTTGGTAAGAATGTCTGCTACCTGCTCATCAGTGGAAATATACTCAAGCTTCACAGCTCCCTTCTGAACATAGTCTCTGATGAAATGATATCTGATCCCGATATGCTTTGACCTGTCATGAAATACTGGATTCTCCGTGAGTTTAATGCAACTCTGATTATCACAGTAGATCACTGAAGGTCTCAACGGCTGACCAAATAAGCCAAACAACATCTTGCGAAGCCAGATGGCCTCACAACTAGCTAGACTGGTTGCCATATACTCTGCTTATGCTAAACTCAGTGCTACTGACTGCTGCTTCCGGCTGAACCATGACACTACTGCTGAACCCAACCCAAAACAACACCCTGAATTGCTCTTCCTATCAGAAGCACAACCTGCCCAATCAGAATCAGTGTATCCTACCAATCTCACTCCATCTCCCTGCCTGTAGTCCAGACCATAATCCACTGTCCCCTACAAGTACCGCAAAATATGTTTT
>APFE030960284.1:0-15516 GCA_000404065.3 Pinus taeda
AGAGTCCTGATAGGAATGCCAACTCTTCAGAAGACCAAGGAGAGCCAAGCTCACCAAGTCCTCATCATCGACAGTCACCCCCAAACTTCCCAGCTCATCCCAGCATTGGGTGAACTTCGTGAGATACTTGGGCATACTGTCTTCATTCTCACACTTGATGTTTCTGAGTTTATCCTTGAGCGCCAACTTCCTCTGGTCACTCTTGCTTTGGAATAAGTCTGTCAATGATTTCCACATCAAGTATGGAGAAGCCTTTCCATGGAGGCTGGACACAATGTGATCCTTCACGCCCTCCAACAGAATCCTTCGACACTTTGCTGTCTTCTTTTGCCAAGCAACAACTTCAGCAGCATCAGTAGGTTTTGGGACATCCACATCTATGAACTCCTTCAACCCATTGTCATCTAACACCGCCTCCATCTTGTCTTTCCATGCAATATAATTCGAGCTGCCCTCAAGGCCATAATCCAATCGCAATCCGTTGAAAGACATGATAACTTCGACACCAAGAAGAACACTGATGCAAATTCGAATTCCACCAGCTCAAAAATCAACCGCTTCTGATCTAAAATTCGTGAGAACAAAGTATTTCTTGTACAGAGATCGACTGTATGGGCATTCACCAGATATCTCACCTTCCAAAAGAAGTATGAATCCAGAGGCTACCTAGCCCGATTAAGAACTCTACCTGAAGAAATAAAATGTAAGCAATTTCTGAATAGTAGATCCGATGATCAATTCTCCACTGATATCATGTAGAATTCTCTTCTACAAATCAGCACGCTCTGATACCATGTAGAACCTGTTCTACAAATCAGAGAGCTTTGATACCATGTAGAAATTTTGAATAATATGACACTTATTCACAGATATTATCCTGATTATACACTATTTGTGGAATCATGCATAACACATAACCTCCTCTACATTGATCATCAATTTGCAGTATTAAAGAAACAATCACATGCGCACATTGAAGCATCAATCACACATATCAACACAGTATATCATGGGGAAAGCATGTAGCTGAAAACCCCCAAATATCTGTATATTATATTGATTGAGAACATGTAACAATACATAGTACAATACTCCTTACAAGTACTTAGTACTATCTCCACCTGTTACACACAAACTAGCTCATATCTGAATCAATCACAGGTTCAAATCTCTTATGTTGCTTGCTTGCCTCCACTACACAATCCTGCATGAGAATGGATGAGAATGGTTGATCCAAACTCATATTTCCCTTGGCTGAACCATGTAATTCTCATTGGCAATACTCAATCCATTGATTGTTCCAATCTCATGCACAACTATAGTCACAATTGAAAGCTGTCTTGCCCTTTCACTCGTCTCTAACACTTGTCTCCACTGAACTATCCATGCACTGAGTTAACTAATGTATTTTTTAGTTGATTTATGAGTTAATAATTAGTGAATTAAATAATAATTAATTCACACCACTCATCATTAGTCTATTTGTCATTTAGACTAACTACAACTAGTTCAACTAAGTCAAAATGAACATAACTCCATCAACTCCTCAATCAACTCCACCAAAATCAATCACTTGAGTTCTAACTGAAGTCCTTCATGCAATATATCAACTAACCCATAAGAAAAGTGTATCTCCTTCTGACAGTTGCATGTGCCACATCCGTATTTCGAACTGAAGTGCTGCAAGAGGATAAGATAATGTTTATAGTCCAAATATTATTAAGGGCTAATAATATTCGACTGTTCTATATTTAGACTGGCAGTCTAAAAATAGACTCCACCCATATGTCTAAAAATAGAGGTCCATCTATGTTTACCAACTTGACCAATCATCCACAAATAGCATCCTGCAACTCATAGACCATGATCCATATGTCTAAAAATAGACATTGTCTAAAAATAGGCTTTGCGCCAAAAGTAGCCTGCGGGACCACTTAGTGAAGGCGACTTCTTTTCAGTAAGCTCCACCATCTTGTTGCATTTTCAACATATTGTAGGATACAAAAAATCAAGGATGATGTAACCAAAATTCAGCTTGCTTCTCTTAGATTGGAAAGTCCAACACTCATTTGGTGGGAGGCGAAAACTCAAGAGGGCATGAAGAAAAGTGGTAAGGTTTTATCCTCTTGGAATGGCTTTATTCGTTAGCATACATGCAAAAAGTTATAATGGATTGGAAAATATTGTGGGAGATAAAAGACCTCAACCTCCAATAAAAAAGGATCTATTCCGGAAAAGACAGAAGGCTCTCATTCGAAGGCAGGGGAAAAGGAGATGGAACAAGAAGGCGACAATATCAAGTATCTCACGAAGTTCACCCAAGTATCTCTCGAAGTTCACCCAATGCTGGGATGAGCTGCGAAGTTTGGGGGTGACTGTCGATGATGAGGACTTGGTGAGCTTGGCTCTCCTTAGTCTTCTGAAGAGTTGGCATTCCTATCAGGACTCCGTCAATGGTCAGGAGAAATAGCTAGGATGGGAGAGACTTTGGTTGGATCTTGTGCAAGAGGAGATCAGGCAGAATACTAGGGATGGATCTTCATCAAAGGAATCCGATGAAGAAAATTGTGCTTTGGCTGCCAAAGAAAAGAAGGAGAAGGTTTCTCTTTCTGAATCCAGTTCTTCCAATGATGGGAAGAAGGTTGACAAATCGAAAAGTGTGATGCTTTCGGTGTCATGAGGTGGGCCATTATGCTACAAATTGTCCATAGAGGAAATCCAAGGAGGGATCCGGGGAAGGATGTAAAGGTGAGGAACTTGCTTCACAGTTTGTGTTGGATTTCACACTCTTCGCATGCATGGTTTCATCCATGGCGGGAAGTGGTTGGTTTCCTGATAGTGGAGCTTCTTTCCACATGTCCAACGACAAAAGTTTGTTTAGTACTTTGGAGGAGAAAGATCTCTAGATACTCATAGCAATGGGTAATGATGAGAAGTATAGTGTCTTGGGTGTAGGCACGGTTATTTTTCAGAGGGAGCATGGATCTCGCCTTATCTTGACCGATGTCAAGTATGTACCAGGACTGAAGAGAAACTTGGTGTCAATCGCGATGCTAGAAGACAAAGGCTATGATGTAGTCTTCAGAGAGGGAAAGGTTTTCCTTAGACGCATCATCACTAGACAAGTGAAGCAGATTGGTTCACGGGTCAAGAACCTGTATGCTCTTGAGGTTCAAGATGCATGCAAAGCCTTGAGCAGCAAGGCAACTGATGGAGACTTGGTGATTGAGTGGGAGGGTATATTACCTCTCAACATGTAGAGCCAGAAGAAGTCTCAGACAATTGTGGAGGTGCCACGATTAGTGCAACAGCTTCAGGAGGTTGTGGAGCAACCACAACTGGGGAAGTTGAGAGGAGATCGAGTAGAGACATCTACTCATGCAGAGACCTCCAATAGGGGAAAATTTCAAGCGAGGCGGTCAGAGGAATCACATGCAGCCATACCTCTAGGTAGGAGGTGGGGCGATATAGAGTGATCGTTCCAAGGAGGAGGGGCAGGATCCTTGAGGTACCCAACCTCTTGGATAAGACCTTGCTACAAGAGCCCCGATGTGGAGTAGTAGGAATTGACTGATTGGGTAGAGATAAAGGTGGATGGAGCAGCAGAGAGAGTGATAGTGCAGGGAATCCCAGGACAGTGCATAGCTAGTAGGCTGTAGCAATGTGAGAGGAACAAGTGTTTTGCACAGTGTTAGGTGGCACGAAGAGGTGTGAAATGGTGCAAGATGCATGGATATGTTGCAGTAACACATATTTCAGAGAGGGAGCACTTGTCAATAGCAGGAGAGCTTCAACATCAGAGTATGTTCCTAGCCCAACAGAGGGGTCAGTTGGGAGTGTTTTTGTTCCAAGCGTTGTTGGAGCAAGTGGACCGGGTATATGTGTTGCATGCAGAACATTCCAGAGTTACATGATAGGGGTTGTAGATTCTTTTTTTTTTTCTGAATTAGTCTACTTCTATATTCATACAAAAAAATTTATAGCGAGGTCACTGCCTCGAAAGTTCAAGCCAAGGAGTTGGCAAAAAACAAAAACTTGACTACCTGACTGTGGAACTAGGCCCGAGACCTTACATCGGAGTAATGTGTACCAAGGGACACTGAACAATACAGAAGGACTCGAAACACAGACTCATACCAGAACTGATAATGACATGAACAGAAACATAGATAGACCCCGACCTGAAACATAGACAGAAGCCCGAAGCAGGTGTGAACACTGAGAAACAAAATGAGGAAGGAATTCGTCTTCAGTGGCTGAACCAAAAAACTAGAGGCGCTGACTGAATCGATCTGCATCGGAGGTTGATGGTTTTTCCTCCACAATTCTGCATCCAAATTTTCCTGAGTATGTGGGGTTAGAAGAGTGATCCACAGAACTGGAGGTCTCTTCCCTCACAGACTCGCTTGGGCCAGCATTGGTTCAAGTGTGCAGAGTAGGCAAACCTTCGGAGGCGTGGCGCTGGGTTGCTATATGACTAACCTGCCTCTGGTCAACAGGAACTACCTAATGAGAAGCTCCCTCTTCTGGTACATTATCACATTTCTCGACTATCACCAAAACAACGAAGGTAGAGTTAGACAGAGTACAAGGAATGCGGAAGCGGGCTGTGGGATGCGCCGTGTGTCTACAATCTCCGCCTTTGTCTTGCCCCCTACCCCTACCTCTGCTGCGTCTGGTCATGGAATGGATCGTTGCATCCTCTAAAGGATCCTGAGAAGTCGAGGGGTGCTGGTGGGAGGCGCGCCCACGCAAACCACTGCATCTGCTAACCAAACACATCCTTTCTCTAGGCATGTTGATGGGAGAAGGACTATTGCACAGAGAGTGGAGATTCGAGAAACAACAGAAACACGTATGCACCGGGAGAGCCGAAGACGGAACCTGAACAAAGCTATCAGCACCGAGAGCCAAAACAGAGTATGGCGCGAAGGCTATGAGAGCACATATATCCCAACAGAGGCAAACACTCTTGGAAGGGCGGATGATATACACCAGAGCCGACAAATTGCTGGAGGACGAGCGATCTCGCTGAGAGTCGCTCTGAACATCAACACTGCAAAAAGAGCTGAGCGCCATCGCGCTAAGAACCCGGATCATGGATGGCAGCGTAAATGCTACCATAAATGCCTCGAAAGTCCTCTTGTATAGTTGTGGTATCATGACATATATATTTGTTGTGTTGTACTATGTTTACGTATATGTATATGTTGTACATCTAGTGTGCGTGTATTTATTGTTTTGTGGTGCGCACCGAATGTAGCAGTACGTATTGTGTTGTTTTGTACACTGGGTGTAGATGTATGTGTGGTATGTCAGGTGTAGGTGCATGGTGTTGTATGTCATCTTTGGTTGTATGTGTGTGATGAAAACTATGTGTATGTGCACATGGTTGAGGAAAAGGAACTGGGTGTTTTTCGGGTGTGGCAAATGCTCTGATGTGCATAAGGAATAAGTACAAACGTAGAGGCTAATTATTGATTGAAGGATAAGTATCAACATTTTATTTTAGTTTTATTACACATGTGATTTATGATTTTGGTTTATGATGATTACATGTGATCTATGATTCTAGTTTATGTTAGTGTTTTCAGATAATCTGATCTCATATGTTTATACATGATGATTTGGTCAAATATGATAGTTTGACTTACTGTGACAGGAAGAAAACATAATTTCAAGCGTACCTTTTTGATGGGCGACCAATGAAGTATGGTTTGAAGTTATTTCAATTTATTTTGAATCTAATGGAAATTATGTGCTTTGTACAAGAAAGCATGAAATGCCCGGTTCGGTGGTCAAAACTGACACAAGCATTAGCAACAATAACAAAAGGAATTGAAACACGCCAAAATATGTTGGTAAACCATTCAGGAGCATAGCCATTGTGGAGCACTGGTACCCAATAATGTCCCTTGATTCCCATGAGCATGTTATGACCGGTATGATGGTTTTAAGGCAGGGATATGCCTTGGTTTTTGGATGTTCCAATGTGAGGAAACCTTTCCGAGAGATGGACTACTTGAAATGGGTGTGCCAATGGAACTTGGAAGGTGTGTGATTGCACAGAAGGGGGTGACTGAATTTCCAAAGGGACTATGTAGCAGAGAAAGGAAGGTTGGGGATATATCTGTTTTGGTCATTAACATTTCCAGATGGAATCAAATGCACATTCATATTGCACCATGAAACAATGAGACAATAACTATTCACTGAGAGGACAAGTGGCTCAAGATTATAGCGTTGGAAATTGGATGTAGATTTGACCTTGCAGTGGATTACTTTGAGGGTGTAGGTATGAGCCTCTGGATTCCCTTGTTGTGGATGCAGACATTATATCCTTTTATTTGCTGGTTGAGAAAATGTGCATATGTGTATATGTGTGTATTATTGTAAATATTCTATCAAGCTAGATTTATAAAGCTCCATAGATAGTATGATTATTTGATGGGTGAAGAAAATATGCATGTGTGTATGTGTTGTTATTATTGTAAATACTATAATGAGGTGTTTTATAAATATCCAGTAAATGATATGTTTGTCATGTTTAAGCAAATGGTCATTGTAAATACTACAACAATCTATGTCATAAAGCTCCATGGGTAGTATGTTTTGTTTTCAATGCTCTTGCTATTTATAGGTGTCATTGAACATTGAGGATGGTGTTCCCCTCAGGGGGAGGTTTTTGTAACAACCCTAGTTAAAAATCCATCTAAAAATATATAAGACCACGATCATGGGACACATATCCCAAGCTAAATGGTGGGAAAAAATATCCTAGTGGGATGTCACTTCGATTTATTATGGCTAAAGAAATCAGAAAAGTCAATGGGAAAGGCTTTGGAAAGGCATGAGGCATTTATTGGCATTTATTTATGAAAATAATGGAAATTAGTAGAAAAGGAAGGTGAAAGGTCACAAGTTGCATGTGAGCAGGAAATTGAAGGAAAATAATTGAAAATAAAGAAAATAGAAGCCTCATTGATAAAAGGATTCTAAGGATTAGTTGGCAAGCTTTTTCTAAGCTTTTTCTCACGCTTGGTCAGTGTAAGATTTTCTTGAATGGCTTTGTTGGAGCTCTTTTCTATTCTCTCTCTCTCTCTCTCTCTCTCTCTCTCTCTCTCATACTCTTGGAAGCTTAGTGTTTTCTTGGAGCCCTCTCAGAGGAGTATGTGATACTTGGAGTTTTGGAGAAAGAAGGAAAAGGAAGAGAAGGAAAGCACAAGAGGACATCAGGATCAATAGCTACAATGGTTTTTACTTATAGGTGCAGAGTTTCGTGTATGTTTTTCTCACTATTTTTGGCATGCATGGTATATGCATGTGGTTTATTGGTTACAATATTTCTTTCACATGGAGGATTTCCTAGATTAACATTGGATTTTCCTAGCCATGCCATTTCCTAGATATACATGGTGTTGTGGGTTCATTTCTTTGTTTTCTAGTTGGTTCTCATATTTCCTCTAACTTGGATTGAGTTACTAGTCCTAGAGCCTTGGTTGGAAAATAAATTTGGAGCCTTTAGTGGGTTCAGTTGTTAGTCCTAGAGCCTTGGTTGGACGAAATATCTTGAGCCTTGGTTGGAACAAACACTCTGGAGCCCTCTGCAAGTTGGGTAGAGGCCATTCTAGTGATGGTTTGTCATATCTAAGCATGAGGTGGAATCATTGTTTGATGGGTTGAGGTGGTTTGACCTCTCAAAGCCCTTGTTCATATTTGATGTGTTCCCTGAGATTCCACATTCATGTTTGGAATATGACACAGGGGTGAATGGATAAATAGAGATTTGGCTTAGCCATGTCGACAATCAGGCGATTCATGGAAGTCCCACACCTGGTTGGAATTTTCATCATTAATATGATTTTATTTATCTTTGTTATTTCATGAGTATTATACAGGTTTACATGTGGGTTATATGGTTGTTGTTTCCTTGGTTTCTATTTTTATATGTTCGTTATGAGAAAGTTTTATGAAGTGATGATGTATGGCTCTCATCATGTTTCTATCTGTAAATGAATAAGCAATGTATCTATGGCCTAAAAGACGTAATTACAGCTAATGTGTTGAGGCATCAATGCTTCTTAATGATTCGCAGATAAGTATGAGACCCCTATGCTCAGTTATGCTATTAAGACCTATAGATTTCATATTTGTGATATGTTTGACGAAATTCTTGTCATGGCTAGTAGGGGTACAGTATAATCCTTCTTGATGTTTTTGCAAATGTATCTTTGTTCTGCTATGAAATTTCATTCCTCAAGGTGTGTTGATGGTGCTGGACCTGCCAAAATTCAGGGGATCACCGCGGTATGAAGTCCCAACTAGACCTCACACCGTTTAGTGTGGGAGTCCCATTCGATATGATGGCCTGGTTGCCATTGTCTTAAGGATTTGCCTCAACTCTTGCTTGTAAGCACAAGAGAGTGGTTTGATTTGTCTTTAGGAAGTGAGGTTCGCATGCCTAAAGAGTGTAAGTGTATTTATGTTAATGGTTCTTTAACTGTGAGGGGAAGAGGTTGAAGGTGAGTTCCAGATTGAAAGGGATTAGTCCCAACTCGACTAGGAACACACAAAACAAAAGGAAATACACAACTTCTGACGGAGGAGTCCACTTGGATGCGGCAGTCACAACATACAAGGTAAGATAACATGTACAACACTAACGGATCAATTCAAACAAGTGCAACAGTTGTTACAACAAGGTTCATGTGAAAGGTCTATCTGATATCTGGCAAAGCAGTTGACATGGACAAGACAACATTAACAACATATACAACACATTTCTATTAATAGATTATGTATTATAACAAATCGATCAGTTCAAATTTAGAACACAGGTTAAAGCAACAGGAATTACAAGCGTTAAAGATCAATCTTACAACAAATACAATACATGTGTGAAAATGTGATGACCTGTTAATAGGCTTCTAAATTAAGTGAAAATTCCAACACACATCGTTACACCATACATCACTAACCTCATCAGCAGGGCGTTGGAGCCACTACTTACTCTTCGAAGAAAATATTATAGACTCTCTTGGCTATATGGGAGGAGCTGAGGTGGAAAGTCCTTTCATGTACAAATGAGGGTGGTATTTATAGCCAAGGGTGAAACTAACTCTTGTGGCTATTCGACTAACCTCATGACTGTTTGACTTCCATGACTTTCCAACTTACATGACTCTATGTTCAACAAGTGGGTCTCTTGGATTTCCATGTTACATCACATTGATTGACAACAAGCCCATTGTGGAGATGTGGGCAACATGACTAATGACGTGACTCAACATCACCTGACATGACAATGTTGGTACATTCATGTTACTGCTGGAGTGCATGTCGAGCCACAGTGCTGCTAGGTGATGGATGTCTTAATGGTGTATTATATCTTTACCTTCGCATGGCGAAGTGTGCGGATTCTTCAATGGTCCTTGGTTCACTTGATGAAGCTTTAGTATGTTGTTCCTTGCTTTCATGCTGGAAGGCTTGAGAGGCTGAACTATTCACAAAGGTGCATTTTCATCGTGTTCATATGCTTCGAATGCTTCATTGGTTCATCCATTGGTGAACCTATCCATTTGCATGTGCTCCCTTCATTCATCCTGTTCATCATCTTGACATGTTTGATGGTTTACTTGTATCTGTAGTCACTCATGACAAAATGACATCAAATAAAAAACCTCCTAGTCTACCATGACACATGATCATTTTGGATGTAGGTGACCGAGAGAGGCAACAAAGTTGCAAGGTGGGATGATGGATCTGGGTACTGCTGATGAAAACTGCACAAGATTCATTGAGTGATGGAGATGAGCAATCTGATTCGACATAGATCTTGCTCGACGGAGAGGAAAAATTGCACAAATTTTAGGAGGGACAGTCTGGGCTGCAGGAGGGTAAGGCAGGCATGCTCTGTGTATTTTGAGGAATGAACAACAAGCTGGGGATGGATAGCTAAATTTGCACAATTTTCTAGAGGAATGGATCGGGCTGCATAAAATATGACAATTTCTAACTATTATAATAATGAAATACAACTCATTTCTTAAGAGATCCAACCCTCTCAGTAACAATAACTTTTGACTCATCAGGTCAATGAAATTCAACTTGTTTAGCCACAACATGTGAAAAAACTTTCACATTGCTGGCTAATTCCGGATGCTCCTGTATCAATTATTGATATCATTGGCGTCACATCGTCAGACATCCTTGAAGAAGATGAGATGGGATTTTAGATGATGATACAATTAATTCACCAAATCACTACATTTATGACAAGATCAACTTTATGTAACTATTAAGAGCGAAACATGTATATAAGTGACACTATGAAATGAATAACATTAAATTAAAAAAATATTTGTTACTTCAGTGAATAGAAGAAGCCAATCTCCATAAAAAAAATTTGTTTAGAGCTTGCAACAACACAATAGTCATGTTTTCCAACTTTTTCTAAATGACTGCATATGCAGATACATTTAACCACAAAATGCATATGTGGAGAAATTCTAAATCCTGTAGGAAGTTTCCAGTCATTATATTACCAACAAGTTAGGGGTGTACCATATGCTGTTGCTATGCCTGATCCATATTGCAGCATATGGTACACAAAGAAGAGCCATATTGCACAATGATGCCAATGTTTGATACATTTCTACTGCTTGGAGGTGCACATCAAATATGAATTCACAAACTCAATCTTTATATGTGGAGAATTCAAATAATTTCATTACAGATATAGGGGGAGGGAAATAATTTCATACATTGGTGAGCTTTGGTTACTAGAAAGAAATCATGTATAGTGTTAATGCTATTTCATCAGAGCACGAGCAATCTTACAGTGATGCACACAAATAGACACATTGTATTGCTGAAAAACCCACTTTAAAGTTTTGTAGATCATAGCGAATGCCAAATGAAAAAGTTAAATGCAAATACAATATCAATTCATTTATTTTTTACAACTACAATGAGAACAAGTCACAGTATCAAACGTCCATGCAAAAAGGCTCTATGAAGTATTGAAAACAAACCATTAGTGAATTCAAGAACGGATGCCAAAGGGGAAGAGCCAATCTAGAGTTGAAAGAAAGATTGAAAACCAGGGCCAATCCAAGGAAATCTCTCCAAAGAAATTGCAAACAATGGGTAGTGGGTAAACTCTATTGACGTCTATGCACACCTATTAAAGCTGATCAATATAAATTCATTTGGGTACTGTAAGTGTAACTACAGTGTGAGGCAAACATGCCTGCTTCAAAAATCATGTGGAGATAAAAGCAACGGAAACTAATTCAAAATATATGTATACTAATCCATGTCTAATAATAGCTTCACGTCACAAAATACAAATGTGCATAACTCTACATCAAGAGCTACCAACATAAACGTACACTAACCATTTCATATTTGAATTCTATGGTAAACCACAGTACATCAGCCCAGAACTTTAGAAACAGGGGATGCAGCAATTCCCGAGCTGGATCATAAATATGGAAATGCCGCAATTCAACTATTGAAAATCAAGAAAGAAAATCCATGAGACCTTTCATGCATGATTAATTAAACTATATATGGCAGATCATTTAACTTATTTTCTACTTGATTTTAATTCCAAATTAGTGAATTTCTATGCTTGGACGTTTCATAAAGATATACTTGTATAAAACATAATCAGAAAACCTACAGTCCCAAAATCATAACCGAGCTAATTATAAGGAATTAATGAGATTCATCCACAACCCTAAATTTCTATTGCCTACTCACTACTCCTCATTTCTTCAACTTATCTGTAGAGAAAGAATAGATGTTATCTTCTACTCACAAAACCTACAATTCAATAGTTGTTACTCATTAGTTGTTGGGGCAAAGCATAGACTTCTTTTAAGAAACATTTAGTATCCTTCACCCCTAACACTCCTCATGTTCCCAAGCTTCCAAGATTGATTCATGCAATCTCGGAACACACTTCAAAAATTTTGAACCAAACCTCAGCCCACCTACTGAAAATTGCTTTCAAGATCACCCATGAAAATTGTTGTAATCCATTATTCATAGGGAAGAGACATTTAATGCAAAGCCTAAGAAGTATTGTCCACCACTATCCAATCCTTTTGCCCCCAAGCTTCCAGGCTTGTTTCATACAATCTTGCACCTACAAAACAAAATTTTGAGGAAAATTGTACAAGGATCTTTTAATGATGTTTAGCACCAAAGTTGACCGCACCTGAAAATTGCTTACATAATTACCCCACAAAACTTAATAACCCATTCCTCATATAGAAGAGACATAATGCAAAGCATAAACTTCCATTGCACATATAACTCAAAAAACTAATAAGTATTCTTCACCCCTCTCTCCCCTCCAATTTCTAAGTTTTCAGGATTGATTGGTACCATCTTACACTGGTAAAAGCACAAGGTACCTATCTTTTAACCTCTAGAATGATGTTTGCCACCGAAGCTCATTAATCAACTGTTAGCCTACCATCTCCAACTTAAATCTGATAAAAACAAAGAACAGAACCATCAGAAACAACTTAAAATAATAACAAATTACAAGATTCATTAAAAGTTATTCAATACACCAAAAATACCGTAAAGTCAAAAATAGACATACATCTAAATAACTGCACTACTTATAGCCACTAAAAAAACATCCCTAACAACTACTTAGGATCCCCCTGAACTTTCTACAATGGATGGGCTCTCTTACTCCCTGTCATTAAACGACACGTTATGATTTCTGTCATGGATGGGCTCCCTCTTTTTGTACTTCTGTTATTTTAGTTAATTTCGGACTCATTAACTTTCCCTATAAATTTACCTATTTATTTTAGTAAATTTACCCAAATAAAGTTCGCAAAATTAAAACCAAAAATAACAAGCATCCTCAACCAAACCTAAGCCTAGGGATTTACAACAATCAAAATCGCTTACATATCAAGTACTACAGCGAAGGCCGAGGCTAAGTACTTTTGGTATCTTTAAAGAATGTTTTTAGAAAATGAATCAGGCTCAAAAACCAGTTATTTTGGTAAATTTCCTGCACATAAACCTCCCATATAAATGACATGCATCGCTAGTCAATCCATACCTTTAAACAAAGAAAGTTGAAATTACATGAAGACGTGAGAACAATTTAAAAGATACATAACTTTATTTATTTTTTGCATTCAATTATGTACAAAAATTAAAATATAGAAAGTTAAACAGTTAATTTTAATAAAAAATTATAGAGATTTTTGAAAATTGAGTTTAAATTGTTTAATCTGTATAATTGAGTGCAATTTTTAGTATGTTGAATCTATTTATCTATTCAAAACTGTATTTTAAACAACAAAAAATCACATTCTTGCTTGAAATTGTATCTCAAGGTTATTTACACTATAAATAAGACTACACCTAAGTTAAATAGTAGACATTCTACACTAAAAACATTTGTAAACTAATATTAGAATTTGAGAATGACGGCACTCGGGTGAACACTTCAACCATCTCAAGGAGAGAGCTAAAAATAAAGATACAAACACTGAGCAAAACCAAGATTAAGCTAGTTTAAATAGTAGACAATTTACATTGAAAGAATTTGTAAACTAATATTGGGATTCTAGAATGAAGACTTTTGGGTGAACACTTTAGCCATTTCCTAGGACATAAAGCTAAAAATAAGATACAAGTACCATACAAAACCAAGATTAAATAGAGAATGATAAGAACTTTAGACCTGTGAGAAAAACATTGAAGATTTAATATTTTTCATTAATAAATTTCATGAATTAATTTGATATAGATTAAGTTTTACTCAATTCCTTTTGAATCCCTCATCTCTCTTTTTTAATTTTTCATTATTTTTCCTTTCCAAATATAAACTAATACTTAAAAATATTTTAATTAATCTCTTCTTTTATTTTAATCTCTAATTATTTTATTTTTAATTCTAATTTATTCTTTTCTTCCTACATGTGTTTTACTTCATTCTTTATCTAAATTAATTATATCCTATAAATAACCATTATCAATTAAAAATTCTAAAAATTCTATTTGATAATTTAATAATCTCTGTTTTCTTTCATGTTAACTTCATTTTCACTCCTCTATTATTTTGTTAATTTAATTAAATTAATTATCTACGTTTCACTTTAATTTTAATTTTAATATTGTTGAATATTTTGATTCATTTTATTTAACACTATTTATTAATATCTATATATAAATAAAGGGGGTCTTCCTCGAAAGTGGGGTGTAGTCAATCATATGGCATTCATCCAAACAAGCCAAGTTGAGACAGGTGATTCTGGTTGGGCAGCAACAAGCCAAGTTGAGACAGGTGATTCTGGTTGGGCAGCAACAGAAATGCCAATCATGGGGTATAGTGGCAAGCTGCCTCATGAAAGCATAAATAAACTAAAAGTTCATGATCCTACTAATAATGATTTGGAAAAATGGCACCAATACATGAAAAATCATGCCTTGGTCTACAATTTATTGGGTATTTTGCCTTGAGAAGGAGGTCTTTGTCGGAGGTGGGGCTCTTCCTCCTTAGAACAACATCTCGGAGACTGATATCTTGGCAGGGATCTAGAATGCCATTGGACAAATTGTGAAATTCTCGGAGATGACAAATAGACGAAGGCATGCAGCAAAAATGTAATTGATATTCACAATGATGTATTTTCAAGTTCAGTAGGTGAAACTCTATGTTAAACAAAGTTTTAGTCTACATTACAATATAAACTTTAAACAAAATTTCAATCTACTTTCCAATACAAACTTATTTACACCAAATTCATAGAATACTAATAGAAATCAAATCCTTTCCAACTACCAACATATTTTCACAATACTTTGTAATCCAAAATTAAAATAGATGTAAACAACTCATTTTGTATTCTTTTTAAATTTTATTAGTGTTCTATATAACATGTTTACTTCTAATTAATCTACCAATAAACATACAAATTCATTAACCACAAATAAAAAATTAACTTTATTATTATTTCAGTTTTAATTTAATAAAACATTATATTTGTTTTTTTATAAAATTTACTATACTTTCACATTTAATTTACATATGAAAATGTAACATTTGTTTAGTTATTTCACATCTATTTAGTAATTACATTGATATTAAAAAAAACAAATATATGAAATGTGTTTCTACTTTGATTTAATACTCCCAAATGTTGGATCAGGTGCACAGCAAATAAATTAAACACACAGTAGAATTAACAAGCACATAAACACAACATTTAACGTGGTTCACCCAACCAATCTGGGCTACGTCCACCAAACATAGGGATCAGGAATATATTAATCAAATTTGGAGATTACATCGAGAAATCCTCACACTCTCTTAGAAAACCATCTGAATGGTTGCCTATTATATAGAATAGAGAATCTAACAACCTCATAACTCCCTCACATCAAATATAGGAGGCATTAACTCCCTCCCAACAACCTGGAGCTAATCTAGAAACTGAATCCCTATTGTTGTCATCCTTCAGAGATTTTTGC